>MU693167.1:333834-414065 GCA_026770625.1 Nicotiana glauca
TCATCGATGCTCTGAAATATTGACTGATGGGTATAATTACTACCTTCTTGAATAAATGGACCGACGGCAGCACTCTTGCCTTGAGGAGAGGAAAAAATAGGACATCGAGCAGAGATCTATGAGATACGCCATTCACGGAAGATTACGCCACGATCTAAATCACCACTATAGAATCACCAAAAGGAGATTGAGGAGTCAAGTGATAGAATTATTTCCCATCACTTCGCCATGAGAAACGTAGAGACTATCATTACGCGGTAAAATCAGAAGACTTGATTTTTGCTATCAAGACAATTTTGGAACCCTTCCCCGAGACCCCGAGGTTGAAAGGTCACGATCAAGTTCTCGGCCTCAAGGCTCATCGAGGTCCGAATCGAAGGAAGCATGGCCCGAGGTCAGGGTAAGAAAAGAGGTCTCCGAAGCACATGGCTATGCCTGACAGGGCTGGCCTATCTGTAGCCTACTGAAATGACGTGCGATAGGCCGTCCCGTCTTTCTACTCTTGTAAATGATAAATACGTACTTTACTGAGTCCCCTCTCCTATATATAGGGGACTCGCCCCACCTTGTAAGGGACTGATGTTACTCCACTTCTCCAATAAGCAATAATATCTCTCTCTCACTTTCTTCTAAGTTATCAGTGTTCTTCGACTCCGAGGTCGCTCTAGAATTTTATTGTTCTTCGTTTGTTCTTTATCATTTAGTTCAAGATTGATGGTATAAAGCCTTGTTTATCTTTATCCTTACCTATTATCCCCTTCCCGGCTACCATCGATAAGACCGAGATAGGCTCGAGGCCTGGCCCCAAGGTACCTACTGGCTTGCTCTAAGCCCCGGAACGTCCCCTTACCAGTTCGATTATCGCTTTGGCTAACTAGATCCTTACTGTTTTACTCCATGTTTTAGCACTAATTACCCTTACAAACTAGATCGGGAATAGATCACGTATTTTTAGAATTCCATATATAAATTTAAATTTTGTTACCATTTTTACGGTAAATAGTTTTACATTCTCTCGTTTGACGGTAAGCTATGGGATGACTTGTAAGTTTTACCTCTTCCAAATCTAGTATAATTCATTTTTTTAGCATTGGTTTGTCTAATTGTATAATTCACAATTTGAGCTCTCACACAAATTTGTCTTACATGATTTTTATGTATTAAATTGTACTCAGATATATCTTTTACATTTGATGTATTTAATGGCCTTATTAATGCTATCTAAAAAATGTATTTAACTGTATTCAGATGTATTTATAAACTGGTTGGGAATGAATCTGTCTTAATTTCAGAAACAGATTGAACTATTTGTATAGTATGTATTTTGTATTAATATTGTTCATGATTATTTCTGATTTGTATTTAATAGGTCTCTTGAATAAATATTAAAACATGATACTTGTATATATTTCAGCTTCCTACATTTAGTAATGCATTTTACCGCCTCAAATATGTAATGCATTTATATGTATTACTAACATATAGTCAGATGTATTCAGATATTTAATTATTTTAATCGTATATTGTCACGCCCCAAAACCATGGAACATGATCGGCGCTCAACCGAGTAAATTCGACTGAGCAAGCCTTCTAGATTTCATTCTACCCAAACTAGTTCATGAATAACGAGGGAATATTATCCCTTTGAATCAAAACAATGATCAATCCTCCATTAGCAATTTTAATTTTATTTTCGTTAATGACTTCATTCATAATTTTCAAGATATTACAAGTTTACAAAAGCATGATTGTCTAATATTAACATTTCTAGTCCTAAAGCCCAACATCAACCGCCCACAAACAGTCTACGGAGCCTCTAAGTACAAAGGAAGAGAAATAGGAAAATACCTGGAACAAGGCTCCGGCTATACCTCAAAACGTGATGAGAAATGAACAAAAGATACATGACATGACCCCGGGTTAGAGTGGGGCTCACCAAGTCGGCCAGGAAGAGAATACTGCTATCACTGGCCGATGCCGCTCGTTGTGGAATAACCTGTATCATAAAATGGTACAGCGCCCCCAGCAAAAAGGACGTTAGTGAAGTCGAATGACACTATTATGTAAGGCTAAAAATCATCTTTCAGAATAGAATAACCATACACGCAAAGAAACCACAAAACAACAAGTCAAAATCAACAATATACTAGCATCCAACTTGAAACATCTAAATCTTCTAGTTTACGAAAATAATATATATAATATTTGGTTGGGAGATCACTAGCACCGATATGAGTTCTACCACCATCTTTGTTAGTACGGAGTCCGATCATGACCCGATTGGCTAAGTCATCCCTTTAGAGACATGTGCCACAACAACAAATTTCTAATTTTTGAATTTTCCAGTTTTTTATTCCCAGCAAATACCACCATATGTGCGGCATGGCATCCGATCTCAGCTCGATTGGCTAGGCTGCCTTCCCACATATGCCGTGTAGGCTGGCATTACCAATTTACAAATATTACCAAGTTCATCCCAATTAAGGGAATAGCCACGATCCATCCCTACACCGGCACGTGTAGTTTCAGGTGTGAGCCTTATGATCCACCCTTCCTCGGTTTTGCTAATGATACTCCCAAAAATATTTTTAATTTGATTTGATATTGCACACAATTGTAGTATAAATACAAGTATACAAATATATCGTAAGCACAACTATGCTTTCCTCCCATTAATTTCCTCAATCTCCATAGATAACAGTATTTCTTTGGCCCTTTGGGCCTTCCACAAGGTTCATCTTTTTCATGGCATGAAGGCAGCATTTGGTTTTCTGCATTTTCATCCTTTTATTTCCATGGATCACCTACCATTATCAATGTACCAAATATTCCGAGAATCATATAATTTTAAATTCAATAAAAATAGAATAATTAAACATAAGGGATTCTTCTCAAAGAGGAACATGCCAACCAACAATTGAAATATAGATTGAAGTTATAATCAAGCAATCACCTCAATTATCCTTGGATTACCCCTTTTCCATCACAACAAATGCACAATTTCAACATCAGAATGTGTAAGGACTAGCATTACATTGAATATATCTATAAGGTAAACTATTATCTAAAACAGCCACTTATGGGCATAGTTCAGGTACAAGGCCTTTAGGCTATTCTACTTTTGGAAGTTAGTTCATAAGAGTTGAGACTTATTTCAAAATTGTTTCACATTTCCTTAATCAATTTATTTCCAAACATCGTTATAGTTTATCAACAAATAGTCATATTCAATCAAGTCATTTAGTACGCATAAGAGCAACTAGGAGCATTTAACAGATCGAATTCCACTTACCCAATTAGTATACTATCCTTCATTTAAAATGTGACTCAAGGCTATACCATTTTGGTAGACAAACCACACTTAAACTTACAAAATATTATGGAATTCAATTCATATAGAGAAAGTTTAGCCTACATACCTCGATTGAGCTTTCCTTAAGTCATACTATAATTCGATACTCTTAGCAACGCAAATCTTTCGGGGACATGATAAATTGTACCACAAATTAGAGAGGTGATCATAGTTCTAGCTCATTGAGCATATTCTCAAACATCATGTGTGTATTATGCTTTTAAAACCATTTTGTGAACGATCCTACCATCCCTCATTCCATCCTTAGCTCAAGACCTAACCAAATACTTTTAAGGACTCATGCATGCAAGATATCCACTTCCATCCTCATCAATTACCCTTCTAATGGTCTACCCTTAGTTATATTTAGTAATTAAGAGCTTGGGTTATAGAACCTTACCTTTTAGGAATAAGACCTAGGTGCCTTTCTTGACAAATTTTTAAGGTTTAAGCAATATCTTAGGAGCAATGTTGATGAAAAACCCCCCTTTCCCTCTAGGACCCTCTCTCTCTCTCTCTAAATGCATCATAATGCACCGCAGAACTTCCCCTCGTAAAAATTTCAAGGAGATTTTGTGTTGACTATGCGGCCCGCATATTGATTATGTGATCGCATAATTGTCCGCATAGTTGATCTCAAAATTAGACAACATACTGTCTCACTCTGCGACATATATACAGCCCGCATTGTTGTTATGCGGTCGCATAATGGGTCGCAGAAATGCACCCTTCTAAAAAACATATTCTTTAACCTTTTAATGCACAGATCAATCCAAAGGGTCTGAACCGCGACGAGCTTTTACGAATTTCTAACACATATTCCTAACTTGGCACTACGAGAACTCGGGTTTTGAGCAAACTTTTTTTTTCACGGGGCCTTACATATATGCAGTTGTATTAATTTTTATTCTGTTTTCTGAATGTATTTCCACTTAATACCTCTGATATTCGCAAGTTGTACGTAGATGTATTTGTATGTATCAAACTATGATACTTGTATATATTTAAGCTTACACTATGATATTCAGATTCTTTTCTTACTGTTTCATTCAATGTACTAACGAAATGTAATTAAATTTTTATATAGCATATTGACGTCATATTTTTCTATCTGAGAAAGAAGGGAAAGTACAACCAAACAACCAATTTCATGTATACAACTGTTGATTGTATATTCAAGATAAGAATCGTAGAAATCTTCGATAGGTATGCTAATACAGATAATAATGCAAATGTAGCCAAAGAAGAGGATGTGGTATGTGAGTAAATAAGGGGCTACAGATTGCTAGCTAATGTACCTTGGCATAATGTTGACAATGTCTTGATACCAGTCAACTTGAATGACAAACTACACTGGATATTGGGTGTTGTCTCATTCAAGGAGAGATGTATCAAAGTGTATGACTCGTATAGATCAGCAGGTAATGATGCCTATGTAGCTTCTGCGATAGATAAGCTTGCTAAACGAGTACCTCTGTATCTATCAATCAGTGTCTTTTACAGACTATACACTAACAAGTCACATACTGATCCCTTTGATGTTCATTTCATATCAAATCTTCCTCAACAAAAAGCTGGGAGCATGTATTTATTGATCATCATGCTTGTATCATTTATAACTCTAATAGTATTAATTGTTTTAAATTGTTTCAATCAACATTTTTCAGGAATTGTGAGGTGCATTTTACGGCATACACAGAGTTTCTGAGCACTCTTGGTGAG
This sequence comes from Nicotiana glauca, assembly GCA_026770625.1. Lineage (NCBI taxonomy): Eukaryota > Viridiplantae > Streptophyta > Magnoliopsida > Solanales > Solanaceae > Nicotiana > Nicotiana glauca. Next base: position 338,909 of record MU693167.1, read on the forward strand.
GTTCCACAAATAACATTTGATTGCAATCTACTCCGTCAAAGATATGGTGCTCTCCTATAGGACTATGCTATGCGGAAGATAGACGCTGAAGCCATAAGCAAGAATGAAGCACCCTTAAATATTGCTAGGCAAATCACGGATTTAGATTCGTCGTTGAAGATAGTGTTAGAGTAGTTTTAGGTGAATGTAGTTTTGGAAGGTTGTTTTATATCAATACTATTTTTTGAATAGTTTTTTTGCTGAAAACCTATGTTTTAATCACTGTATCAACAGTTTTTATATATGACCATTTCAACTTTTCAATCTATGTTTCATTGTTTTGTTCATAAGTATTCACACTTAACTTGCAGGTTCTATTCATATGTATCCAACATGATATATTCATATGTATTCAACATGGTGTATAATTATGTATTAAGATTCAGTCCCTTAGCTTGTATATCCAAGTTAGAAACTATGTGTTATAGGTTTTATACGTATGTATTCACCCTGATGTATTTATATTATTTAAGTAGGTTATATTCATACTAATACAAATGTATACGCAATTTTATTTATTTTGTTGGATTTGTATATGCAAGTCACACACAATGTGTAATACAATTTGTATTTTTGTATGTATTCAACATTGTATATTAGTTTATAATTAGATTCAATCGTATGCATTGTATATCCAATTCAGAAACTGAATAATACACGAGCTATAATTGTATATTCAGTAGATTGTATATGTATGTATTGAAATTATTAAATTAAATAAGTATGTAGCTGTATTCAGATGTATTGTGGTTGGATTTTTGTATTCAAATCAGGCACTATGTTTAACATATTGTCTAACTATATCTTCAACACGTTGTATTCGAATGTATTCAAAACAGCAATACAAATAACTATATCCAGAATCTATTCACGAAAGTTGCAAAATGTATTATTTCACAATGTCATCGAAATCTATGACAATTTGTTGGAGCACTAATACATGTCAAAATGTTAACTAAATCCTATGTGGAGCATTTCTACATGTTCGCTTATTATGTCCTCCCTCCCCACATATGCTACATGAATGTTGATTTTTTGGCTGTAGCAATTCACTGAAAGGCTTATCGTGCTTCTTCTTTAGTCTTCCAGGAGGTCTTTTCCATTTGGGTTGTAATACAACATTCTCTACCATATGTGCCGGCACATTCCATTCATTTTGGTCCGGTAGTGGGTACACAGGCACATCGTATGTCATTACAACAAAATTTGGTTTGTAACAATCAGAGCAATAATCTTCTAGAATTAGAAACTTGCTCTTCAATACATCCCAAACATGTGGGAATTGTAATTCATCAACTTGGAACCTCCCATAAATGCATTTTTTCTCTAACGGGCAAATGGTGTAATGCCTCCCTCCATCGTTAATCGCATGTATGTATTTAGTCGATGCTACCACCTACATTTAAAAATAGACCTATAAGTTTTGAGCACATATAAACAAAAAAAATTATTTGTATACCAAAGAATAGACGTATTAAATATACAACAGTATTAATTAAATCAAATATGTATTGAATAAAAACATACTTCTGTATATATAATGCAGAATTATTCAATTTTATACAAATAAAAATTTTTAATACAAAAGAATACATCCTATATGTAAACTGGCAGAATGTTAACTACAATTATATCTTAGCTTATGAATACATTGTTATACATATAACATCTGCTGAAAATTAAGCAGCTGGAGATAAACAAACAAACTAAATTCAACTAACAATACACTGAGCATGTGGACAATATTCCAAATAGTATAAATTATTTCAGAAAAAAATTAGCTATCTAAAAAAAGAGCTAACTGTATGATATAATGACATAAAAATAAAACTTACAGTCATATGTGTAGACATTGCCTTATTCAAAGTAAGCATCTCCTGGTATTCTTTTCCAAGCGTTGTGTATGTCTGTGTAGCTTCTTTGCGGTTGCTTCAATTCCAACATCCAAACATCTTCCTAACTTCTTCGAGGATGTCGTATGTTGTCAATTCCCTTGCTGACACTAGTGCGGCATTGATTGACTCAGAAATATTTGACATCATGGTCCATCCCCTATTAACAAGTGCATACAACCTAGCCCACTTTTCCTATCCAGCTAACTCCAAGTATTCTTTAACCCTAATATCTACCTTCTCCATTAGACTATCAAAATCAGCCTGTGTTTATGCTTTTGCCATCGAGAAGTATATCTCGCTCAACTTTGCATGGCACTTTTAGAATTTCTTATATACATTGTTCCATAGATGCCATATACAAGAAAAATGAGGTGCATCTAGATACACTCTCGATAAAAATTTAATGATACTCTCATTTCTATCTAATGACGCAAAGTTTTCCCTTTCACTGTATGCTATCTTGAATTGCTCAAAGAACCACGTCCAAGCAGCATCTTTCTCTGAATCAATAACACCATATGCTAGTGGCAATGTATGACCCGTAAAGACATTTGCATACATATTTTTAAAATATGTATTTCAATCTTTAAAATATTAACAAAATTTATTATAATTTACATGCTCACCTGCACCATCCAACATGTTGGCCGAGACGAATGTCCCAGTGTAGTAAGATTTTAGGTGGCCTCCACCCACAATCACAATAGGTCTACAATGATCAAATCCCTTTATAATTGCATACAAAGATATATACACATATATTAACTCAGTTTTGGACGATTTTACCATTCTGATGTGCGAACCTGGATATGTCATATCCATTATATATAAGTATCCTGGTAATTTTTTTGTATGAAACAACCCGTTCGCCTCTCAAAAAATTCATTGCTTTTTCTTTAGCCTGCCACGCCAACATGTAGCTAACATCTACACCTAAATCTGATATCACATTATCAATAATATCCTCTGGGGTTTATTTCCTCTTATGATTAGTAAGCTTAGGCTTAATCATACCACCTATTAGGTTGCTACTTGCCTGTTGCTGCTCATGCAACTTGTCCTTCAGCGGACGTGTATGCTTATCAATGAACTCTCTCACTTTGAATAGTTCTGATTTGTTAATGCTCGATTCCTTAAATCTTCATTCACAATCTTCTAACATACATAATAATACATAGCTGCAAAGAATTTATCATTATACATATGATTAGCATAAATGCTTACAAAAGATTCACTCATATATAGATGAATACATTATTAACTCAATATATATAAATTATTATACAACACAAATATAGAAAAAATGCATACATTTAAATACAACTAGTAAACCAAAGAGGAAAATAATGAGAGCCACTATAATAAGTTTATACAAGTAAAATACACAAGAATACATGTATTTGAAGACCATAAGAAAATAGCTAACCACATCGGTGAAGATCAAGTGAAATACACAATTACGCAAAACAAATCAACATATAACTTACAACTCCAACCATGAATACAATATACAAAAAAATAAAGAATAATTATATACACTCAAACCTGGCAGAATTAGACCTATCAACCTAGAATTGAAACCTTTGAGATATAGTATAATTCTCCATCACCCCTTTCAATGTAGTCTTATCCTTAAAGACTTGTCCATCCATAACCTCCCTTTCATTAGTTTTTGAAATTATCAAATCCTTGTCCATTTAAACACCACAATTACTTCTCCTGAATTGACAAAATCTAGAGCAAGTGTATCATTTATATCAGAATCATACCTTTGAACTGATTCGTCTACTTGCACAATGCTGCCTTGAATTAAGCTACCTCCGAATACAAGTTCTTTTTCAATCGTTGTTATGCTCAAAAGATACATCCCGAATTCTCTATTCTTTTTTTTAAAACTCTACATACACCCTATAACCCATGTCATTGTGTATTTCCATTGGCGTGCAATTCCCTTCTACTTTGTATTGAATTTTAATGGACTTTGAGATCAAATCTATGCCCAGTTAATTAGAAATTGACGCAACAAAATCATTATACGACGCATACTCCTTTTTCAGTATTCCCTCAATTGAATAATCGACGTAATTTATCTCACTGTTCCACTTGCCAGAACTACGCAACAACACCATTAAACTTGCCATATGTATAATTGAATTATACCTTATTTTGTATACTATTGTATCAATCGCAATTTTTCATGGTTGCGAAGAGAACTTGGTACAGAAATGTAATGAACCGATTGGTCGTTTGCCTTTTTAGAACCTCATTCCCCTAAATAAAACTCTTTATGCTTGCTTTAACTAATTTATGACCTGCGGGGATGGTTGATTCGGGATTTAGAAGAGTTTGGATTTAAATATGCACATTTGACTCTTTAGGATTTTCTTAAAGGCTAAGTTTGACTTTGGTCAACACTTTGGGCAAACAGGCACGGATTCATATTTTGACGGTTTGGGAGGGTCCGCAGAAAAATACGGGACCTTGGCGTATGCCTGAAATCAAATTCTGAGGTCCCTAGCCCGAGTAATGAATTTTTATTAGAAACTGTTAATCTAAAATATTAAGGATTTAAAGAAACTAACTTATGATTGATTTCACGGTATCGAGCTCGTATGTTGCTTCCAAAGCCCAGTACAAGTTTGAAATATAATTTAAGAACTACCCGCAAAATTTGGCGTCAATCCGAGTAGTTTAAGGGCTTTTTGGCCCCTTGGAGGAAAATTAAGAACTTGAAGTTCATAAGTTTGATTCGTTTGGTTTTAGGGGTTGTTTCCTAGAGTTAGCATTATTTCAAGTGTTCTAAAGGTTTGAGTAGGTCCGTCTCGTGATTTTAGACTTGTCGATATGTTCAGGGGGGCCTGGGAGCCCCGAGCGTCAATCGGACGATGCTCGAGTGAAGCCGAAAGGCTAAAGTGTGCTGCTTCTATCATAACCACACCTGTAACTGGTTAACTACTAAATTGTTCAGAACATGAATCATTACCACTTGCTACAAGTTGTTGATTAATTTTCGACTTCCGCACTTAGCATAAATACCTTATTATATTATTTGACCCTAGTAAGTGTCAAGTCGACCTCTCGTCACTACTTCTTCGAGATTAGATGGGATACTTACTGGGTACATATTGTTTATATACTCATACTAAACTTCTATATTTAATTTTACACGATATGAGGCAAGTGTATCTAGCTATCGGTCTGGTGCGTATCCCTGACCGGACCTGAGACTTCTATGTTGAGCTGCTTTCCTTCCATGTCGTTCAGCAGCCTGAAAAAGTCTTTCTTATGTATTTTGCTGTCTATTCTATTTCAAACAGTAGGATAGTGTGATTCTTTTGTATATTCTACTAGTTTCCCACAACTTGTGACACCAGGTCTTGGCACACACATTAGTAGACGGTATCAACTTTTTTGGGGTTGTATGATTATTATGACTTTATTAATCATTTTTTATTTTATTTCGAGTTAAAGAATTATTCCAACTATTTCGGGGTAAAGGTAAATGAAAGTTTATTTAGTATCTTCTGCGTTGGCTTGCCCGGCAATTGTGTTAGGCGCCATCACGACCTATGCTCAGAAATGGGTCGTGATAATATGGTATCAGAGAACTAGGTTCACGTAGGTCTCACAAGTTATGGGCAAACCTAATGGAGTCTTACAGATCGGTACATAGACCTCTGTATTTATCTTTGAGAGGCTAGAGGGTTTTATGAAAACTACTCTTTATTCATTTCATCTCGTGAAGCGGTCAATATACTAAGTTTCTTTCTCTATTTTCTTACAGATGGTAAGGACACGCACGTCCGATATTCCAAACCCGGGAGGGGCTGCTTCCCCAGCTACTAGAGGCTGCGACAGAGGCCGGGGGAGGGCACCGGCCTAAGGTAGGGGACAAGGGTGTCCCAGAGCGGGCTTCCAGAAGGTCATGGGCCGTATGCTATGGTTCATGGACAATATAACTCAGGCTGGTCTATTTCTAGTAGATCCAGCTACATCACAGGTAGGAGGGGGAGCATAGACCCCTACTGCTCAGGCTCCTAGTCATGCAGCTGTAGTGTATCAGACTCTGGGAGCACTACCCGCGGATGGGGCTCAGCCAGTTGCTGCAGTGGAACCCCAATACAGGCCAGTTGCGGATGGAGATCCGTAGAAGTTATTGGATAGATGGACTAGGCTTCACCCTCTGGTCTTGGGGGGAGAGCGTCATGAGGATTCCCAAGACTTCATTGATAGGTGCAGGGACAGACATACACAATAGGAGGATATTGGAGTCTCATGGAGTTGACTTTACTACTTTCAACTTGAGGGCATGGCTCGCAGATAGTGGCAGTCTTATGTTCTGGGTAGGCTAGCAGGTTCTCCTCTTATCACTTGGAGTGATTTCACACAGTTTTTTTCGGACAACTATATTCCACCCTCTGATAGGGAAGAGCTGCAGTATCAATTTGAGCAGCTAGAGCAGGGCCAGATGCCCGTGACCGATTACGAGGTGAGGTTTTCTGATCTATCCTGCCATGCATTGATGATACTTCCTACTGACGTAGAGAGGGTGTGGAGGTTTGTTACAGGGTTTCATTCTAGCATCAAGGCCAACATGGCCCGAGAGGTAGAGATGGGGACTACTTAGCAGTTAGTAGTAGAGATTGCTCGGAGGATTGAGGGTTAACGTTTGAGGGGTAGGGAGCAGATGCAGCAGGATAAGAGGGATAGGTTCTCCGGAGAGTTCAGAGATGCCCTAGCTAGGGGCAGAGGTCAATTTGGGGGAGGAAAGCCCAGCAAGCCATATATTCAGCACCACCACCTTCTCGGGGTGCTCTAGCGTGCCCCTATTTTAGTTCCATGCCAAAGAGTTCTTATCGCCCACCAGCTATTCAAGGTTCCTCCGGTGGGTATTCAAGTCCTCAAGGTTCTTCTAATTCTTACTTCAGTGCTATGCCGGAGAGTTCACACCATCCACCAGTTATTTAGGCTTCTTCTAGTGGATCTACATGCCATCGGGGACAGTTATCAGGGCAGTAGGTCACCGCACCACGGGGTTGTTTCGAGTGCGGGGACCTTGGTAACATGAGGAGATACTACCCCAAGCTTTGGGGCAAGGCAGTACAGGTGGGCCAGCAACCTACAATTTTAGCACCAGCTGCCCCACCACCTATAGGTGGAGGGCAGGCTGGTAGGGGCTGTTCTAGAGGTGGAGGTCAGGTAGGGAGAGGTCAGCTAGCAACTGCTCAGTCAGGTATAGGCCAGCCAGCCGACGCTCCACCCACATTCTACGCTTTTCCAGCCAGGCTAAATGCATTGGCCTCAGATGCCATCATCACGGGTATTATTTCCGTCTGTGGTAGAGATGTTTCAGTATTATTTGATCCACGATCCACCTATTCATATGTATCATCACTGTTTGCTAGATTCCTTGTTATTTTTCCTACATCTTTGGGCACTCTTGTTCAAGTGTCCACTCCTATGGGCCATTCCGTGGTTGTAGACCAGGTCTACCGCTCCTGTATGATTGCATTCTGTAGTTTTGAGGCTAGACCAGATCTCCTGTTGCTTGATATGATCAATTTTGAGGTCATCCTGGGCATGGATTGGTTATCTGCATATCACACCATCCTATATTTCCATGCCAAGACTATTTCACTAGTGATGCCAGGGTTGCCGAGGTGGAGTGGAAGGGTTCCACAGTTGATACCCTTAGTTAGGTTCTTTATTTCTTGAAGGCTCGGCATATGGTCGAGAAGGGGTTCTTCGCTTACATAGCTTATGTTTGAAACACCATCGCAGAGTATCCAACGATTAATTTAGTTCCCATAGTTTGAGAGTTCACCGACGTGTTTCCTTCTGATCTTCCTGGTATGCCACTAGATCGTGATATTGATTTCTATATCGATTTGGCTCCAGGCACCCAGCCTATATCTATTCCACCGTACTGTATGGATCCTAAGGAGTTCAATAAGTTGAAAGAGCAGCTTGAGGAGTTGTTGGCAAAGGGGTTTGTTAGTCCCAGTGCATCATCTTGGGGTGCCTCAGTGTTATTTGTGAAGAAGAAGGATGGGACTATAGGGATGTGCATTGATTAGCGCCAGTTGAACAAAGTCACCATCAATAACAAGTATCCGTTGCCTCGTATCGATGACTTGTTCAACCAGTTGCAGGGTGCGAGGTGTTCCCTAAGATAGACTTGAGGTCAGGATACCATCTACTGAAGATTCGGGACTTGGATGTTGCGAAGACTGCATTCCGGACTAGATATGGCCATTATGAGTTTTTGGTGATGTCTTTTAGCTTGACTAATGCCCCAACAACATTTATGGATTTGATGAATAGGGTGTTCAGGCCTTATATTGATTCCTTCGTCATCATCTTGATCGATGACATCTTGATATACTCTTGTAGCCTGGGGGAGCATGAGCAACATCTGAGAGTAGTGCCTCAGACCTTGTGAGAGCAGAAGCTATATGCTAAGTTCTCCAAATGTGAGTTTTGGCTAGAATCAGTGGCATTCTTGGGACATATTGTATCAGTAGAGGGTATTAAGGTGGATCCCAAGAAGATTGAGGCAGTTTGGAGTTGGCCACGCCCTACATTAATGACCGAGATCAGGAGTTTCCTGGGGTTAACATGTTATTACAGGTGGTTCGTGCATGGCTTTTCATCTATTGCATCACCTCTGACTTGATTGACCCAGAAGGGTGATCCTTTCCATTGGTCTGATAATTGTGATGCGAGCTTCCAGAAGCTCAAGATAGCCTTGACTATAGCACCAGCTCTTGTGTTGCCTTCCGGTTCAGAGATGTATACAGTTTATTGTGATGCTTCAAGCATTAGCTTGGGTTGTGTATTGATGCAGGAGGGAAGAGTTATTGTATATGCCTCCCGTTAACTGAAGATTCATGAGAAAAATTATCATGTGCACATTCTAGAGTTGGCGGTGATTGTTCATGCTCTTAAGATATGGAGGCACTACCTGTAAGAGGCTTTATGCGAGGTTTATACTGATCATCGTAGCTTGCAGCATTTGTTCAACCAGAGGGACCTTAATTTAAGGCAGCATAGGTGGATCGAGTTACTAAAGGATTATGACTTCACCATTCTTTATCATCTGGGCAAGGCGAACGTGGTCGCGGATGCCTTAAGCGGGAAGGTAGAGAGTGTGGGCAGCTTGGCATTCATCCCAGTAGAGGAGAGGCCACTAGCTTGAGACATTCAGTCCTTGGCTAATAGACTAGTGAGGTTAGATATTTTGGAGCCCAGCCGGGTTCTTGCATGTATGGTTGCTCAGTTTTCATTGTTGGGGAAATAAAGTCCCGGCAGTTTGATGATCCACACCTAGCAGTTCTTAGAGAGACCGTGCTTCAGGGAGGTACCAAGGAGGTTTCTATTGGTGAGGATGGTGTTTTTCGGCTCCAGGGTCGTCTATGTGTTCCTAATATTGATGGCCTGAGGGAGAGGATACTAGAGGAGGCACACAGTTCGCGGTATTCCGTCCACCTAGGGGCTACAAAGATGAATCGTGACTTGAGGCAACATTATTGGTAGTGGAGGATGAAGAAAGACATAGTGGAGTATGTGACGAGGTGTTTGAATTGCCAATAGGTCAAGTATGAACATCAGAGGCCAGGTGGCCTACTTCAGCAGATGCCTATACCGAAGTGGAAGTGGGAGCGCATTACCATGGACTTCGTAGTTGGGTTGCCTTGGACTTTGTGGAAGTTAGATTCAGCATGGGTCAGCGTTGATAGGTTGACCAAGTCTGCCCACTTTATTCCAGTGGCGACTACTTATACAGCAAAGAGGTATGCTCAAATTTACATTCGGGAGATGGTCTAGGTGCACGGTGTGTCTATTTCCATTATATCAGACAGGGGCCCTTAGTTCACCTCCTAATTCTGGAGAGCTGTTCAGAGTGAGTTAGGGATCCACATAGAGCTTAGCACAACATTCCATCCTCAGACCGACGGATAGTCTAAGCGGACAATTCAGATTCTGTAGGATATGCTTAGAGCCTGTGTAATTGACTTTGGAGGGCAGTGGGACAAGTTTTTTCCCTTGGCGAATTTTGCATACAACAACAGCTATCAGTCCAGCATAAAGATGGCTCTATACGAGGCTTTATATGGTAGCCATTATCGTTCTACTATCGGGTGGTTCGAGCCTGGCGAGGATAAATTATATGGTACAGATTTGGTGTAGGATTCCTTGGAAAGGGTAAGGTTGATTTAGGAGAAGCTTCACACAACTCAATCTAGACAGAAGAGTTATGCGGATCAGAAAGCGCGTGATGTAACATTCATGGTTGGCGAAAGGGTTCTCTTGAAAGTCTAGCCAATGAAGGGCATTATGAGGTTCGGGAAGAAGGGCAAGTTGAGCCCAAGGTTTATTGGTCCCTTTGAGGTGTTGAGGAGAGGTTGCCTATGAACTTGCGTTACCCCCCAGCTTATCGGGAGTTAATCAAGTTTTTCATGTATCGATGATTCGAAAGTATCATCCCGACCTATCCCATGTGTTAGACTTCAGTTCTATTTAGCTGGATGAGAGTTTGGGTTATGAGGAGGAGCCAGTTGCCATCATCGATAGACAGGATTGCCAGTTGAGGTCCAAGAGGATTTTTGTGGTGCGGTTCAAGTAGAGGGGCCAACCAGTCGTAGAGGCGACCTGGGAGTCTGAGGAAGACATGCTGAGTAGATACCCTCATCTATTCAGCACTTCAGGTACCTTTTCTATGTCCGTTCGAGGACGAACTTTTGTTTAAGAGGTGAAATATGTAACAACCCGACCGGTCATTTGCCTTTTTAGAACACCATTCCCCCAAATAAAACTCTCCATGCTCGCTTTAACTAATTTACGACCTGCGGGGATAGTTGGTTCAGGATTTAGAAGAGTTTGGATTGAAATATTCTTTAGGATTTTCTTAAAAGGCTAAGTTTGACTTTGGTCAACACTTTGGGAAAATGTGCCCGGATTCATGTTTCGATGGTTCCGGAGGGTCCTTGGGAAAATATGGGATATGGGCGTATGCCCGGAATTGAATTTCGAGGTCCCTAGCCCGAGTAATAATTTTTTATTAGAAATTGTTAATCTGAAATATTAAAGATTTAAAGAAACTAACTAGTGATTGATTTTATTGGTATCGGGGTCGTATGTTGGTTCTGAATCCCGATACAAGTTTGAAATATCATTTAAGACCTACCTGCAAAATTTGGCGTCAATACGAGTAGTTTAAGGGCGTTTTGGCCCGTTGGAGGAAAATTAAGAACTTGAAGTTCATAAGTTTGATTAATTTGGTTTTAGGGGGTGATTACTAGATTTAGCGTTGTTTCGGGTATTCAGCAGGTTCGAGTAGGTCGGTCTCGTGATTTCAGACTTGTCAGTATGTTCGGGTGAAGTGAAGTGGAAATTTTTAAGAAATGCTGAAGTTTGCTGCTTCTGTCATAACCGCACCTGCGGTTGGTAGACTGCAGGTGCGAGACCGGAAAAGCAGTCCTTTTATCGCAGAAGCAGCCCAGGGCAGTCCAGGCCAGGAACCGCAGAAGCGGCTCCGCAAATACAGCCCCAAGACCGCAGAAGTGATCCCAACTCTTTTAGCATGTTTCGCAGATGCGGTCTATTTCTCGCAGATGCGGGACAGCAAATGCGGCCCACTGACCGCAGATACGAAATTCGCTAAAGCAGTGAGTTTCATTTAATACGGTTTCTAAGTCATTTTATTAACTTTTTCACACTTCCATTTGCGATTCTAGAGCTTTTGAGAGATGAACTTCACCTAGCATCTTGAGGTAAGTGTGTTCTACCTATTTCTAGTTTAATAATTATGTCTTGGTTAGATTAAACACTAGTATTAATGTGAAGTCATGGGGTTAGTGCAAAAACCTAGGGTTTTAATAAAACTTAGATTTTACCACGAAATTTGTTATGCAATGAACTAGAAATTGTATATTATTAATCCTTAGTTATGGGGAACAACTTCCTTTGAAAAATCTCGAAATCGGGGCATTAGGAAACTTGTGTTAATGGTTGGAAAATTACTTAAATAGTTAGAATTCGATTTTGTGGGCCTATATTGATTAGTTCCTACCTCATTTAACTAGTTTGGGATCGTTCGGCTCCGAATTGAGGATTTGGGATCTTTCTTGGTATTGGAAGTGCAGTTGGAGCGAGGTGAGTCTCCTTTATAACCTTGTAAGAGGGAATTGTCCCCATAGGTGTAATAATTGAGCAATTTGTTACTAAATGCGGGGGCTACGTACGCACTAGGTGACGAGAGTCTGTGCGTAGATACTATTATACAAATTATCCGGGTACTCTAAGGACTCACATCATGCTATAATTGTGAACATCTCGATGCTTTCTTGTTAATGCAATCACTTAGGATATGCTAGAAAACTTGGAAAGGAATAAAAGTGAGCATAAATACTTGGTGAGCCCTTGCATGAATCTGTGGAATATAAATGTTCCTTCGTGTGTGATCTTGATATTACTTGATATTTATGGATCGGGCCGATTGCCTCGGTATGAATAGATGCATCTATGGTTTACGCCATTCAACCCTCTGGCAGTGCACAATTTATTTTTCTATTGGATCGGGCCGTCAACCCCGACATAATGTGCGCATGATATCTATGTGAAGTCTTATTCTTGATTTATCTTGTTCATTACTTGAAATGTAATTGGTTATTGCTAAATTGTTCAGAACATGAATTATTACCTCTTGCTACAAGTTGTTGATTAATTTTTGACTTCCGTGCTTAGCATAATTACCTTGTTATATAATTTGACCCTAGTAAGTGTCAAGTCGACCTCTCGTCTCTTCTTCTTCAAGATTAGACTGGATACTTACTGGGTACATATTGTTTATGCACTCATACTGCACATCTTTACTTAATTGTACAGGATCTGAGGCAGGTGTATCTGGCTATCAGTCTGGTGCGTATCCCTAAGCAGACCCGAGACTTCTATGGTGAGCTGCTTTCCTTCCGTGCCATTCACCAGCCTAAAGAAATCTTTCTTATGTATTTTGCTATATATTCTATTTCGGACGGTAGGATAATGTGATTCTTTTGTATATTATACTAGTTGCACAAAGCTTGTGACACCGGGTCTTGGCAAACACATTAGTAGACGGTATCATTTTTGGGGGGGGGGGGTTGTATCATTATTATGAATTTATTAATCATTTCTGATTTTATTTCGACTTAAAAAATTATTCTAACTATTTCGGGGTAAAGGTAAATAAAATTTTATTTAGTATCTTCCGCGTTGGCTTGCCTAGCAATGGTATTGGGCCCCATCACGACCTATTCTCAGAAATTGGTCGTGACAAGAAAAAAGGGAGAACTGAAAATCCAAATGTTGCTCTGCTTTTCGCTATTTTTTTGGTTGAAAAAACTTTCGTGAATGGAGGAATACAGATTTATGGGCAATAGTTTTTGTTCGTTGAATTAAATTAGGAGAATATCAGGAAAATTGATTTCCTTTCCATTTTAAACCAGTTCAACTTTCCATATTTTACACGAAATACGTTACTGCATTCACGATTATGCCTCGTGAATACAGTTGAATACATGTAAAGATTACCTGGATTTCCCTGATTCACGCCTATTTTTGCTACTGTATTCATGAATACAATAGCTTAAATACATCAAATACATCTTATAACCACATAAAAGGTATCTATAATTCGTAATATAGCAAATGGTATCTATAAGTGGCTAATTACTACTAAAAGATAGTGCTTTATGAAAATTTCTCATTTTTAAAAGGGAAATTGGGCCACAGCTTTTGTCCCATTCCGAACAAGACCACATAAAATAGCCCATTTTCTTTGTCTTATATTCTTTTCTTCTATTTTTTAAATTTTTTTAATTTTAAATAAAATCTTAAATAAACTAAATGAAATCCTAATTTAGATCCTAAATTAATATATTTTATAAAATTATCAATACTTATTTTCAGTAATTTTAACACTAATTAATTTAAAACTAAAAAATGTAGACATAACTATGGTAATTTTTATGATTTCTATTTAATGAATAAAATTAACTTATGCAATTAAATTCTAAATGCACTTAAAGCCCAAAAATACTATGTAATGATGATTTGGATATTTTCGATATTTTTTATGATTTTAAACTATTAAATGTGCAAAAAAATTTAAATAATTAATTGAGAAAATCCTACAAAATTCTATAAAAATGAAAAATAATTTAGATAGTCGGGAAAAAATCATGTGCTCACACCCACTGTCTCTTTGAGGGACATGATCATGCTCGTTTTTCTCCCATTGAGGATGGACGTGTGGAAAAACTTAGTTTTGGCATCACCTTCAGTTAGGCAGTTTGCCATTGACTTGAGTTTCTAGAAGTCTTCCTCATTCTTGAGAATGGAGTCAAGTTCTGGAGTGCGGTTCTTTAGTCAGGATCCTTCTCTTCTTGTAATTGGCAGATTTTTGGATTTCAGCAATTCTTGCCAAGATCTTTCTCTTCTTGTGGAAGATATTACCAAAGGTATGTCTGTTGCACTGGGTCACAAGGTGTTTGAAGGTGTTTGTTGATTGGATTAGTGGGGAGTTAGTGGTAAATGCCTCATTGATGATACTATGAAAGCAGGGGGTGGCTAGTTCACATTCATTGAAACCTAGAGGGCATGTTAGAGTTATTGAAAGTATCCCCTTTTAGCATAATTTGAAAGGGCAGTGGCATGAGTGTGTTCTAGGAAGATGGGTAATACTAGCCTCGGGTACTGGGAAATCTAGCAGTCATTAGCGAAGCATCCATCTATCCTTTCTAAGATTAGACTACTCCTATTTTTTTTTATCTTTTGTTAGTCCAAGAGTACTTACTGCCTTTATATCCTAAGTCAACTAGCCTCCATTCATTGAGGCAGTTCTGAAAGATGTTGTTGCAACTTGAGTTAATATAATGATCCGGCCGGTCATTTCATGTGTTAATGCTCTGTTTCCCCCCATTCCTGCTTTTTACTGTCTTGTTAAGCTGTATTATGTGCTATCGGGTTGGTTGGCTCGGGTTCGAAGAGGTTTTGGTAAGGTTTGAGATACTTAATCTATTTTGAGTAGGCTTAAATTGGAAAAGTCAACCGGATGTTGACTTATGTGAAAAAGGGCTTGAATGTAAATTCTGACTATTCAGATAGCTTTGAAGGTGATTTGAGACTTAGGAGTGTGATCGGAATGTGTTTTGGAGGTCCGGCGTAGCTTTAGGCTTGAATTGGCAAAAATGAATTTTTGGCGTTTTCTAGTTGATAGTTTGAGATTTTGATATAGGGGTCGGAATGGAATTTCAAGAGTTGCAGTAGGTCTATTGTGTCATTTGGGATGTGTGTGTAAAATTTCAGGTCATTCAGACGTGGTTCGATATACTTTTTGATCAAAACTGTAATTCGAAAGATTTTTGGAACCTTAGGATTGAATCCGATGTAATTTGGTTGATTCGGTGCTTTTTAGGTGTTTTGAAGATTGGTATAAGTTTGGACAATGGTATATGACTTGTTTGTGCTTTTAGTTGAGGTCCCGGGAGCCTCGGGGTGATTTCAGATGGTTGACGGGGGATTTTGGAGTTGAGTTTGGCAGCTGAAGTTATTGTTGATGTCATAACCAAACCTGTGTTTGGGAGGCCGCACGTGCGATGCCCGCAAAAGCGGAAGGCAAGCCGCACATGTGGCCAAGAGGGAAGTCAGCTGGAACTGTAAAAGCGGCTACTGGAGCAAACTTGCAATAGTGCAGATGCGGGCGTTTGTCACAGATGCGGAATTGGGCCTTTAAGTGAAAAATTGCAGGCGTGGTGGGTTAGAACGCATAAGCGGGACCGTAGAAGTGGAAAAAGGACTGCAGGTGGGGAATCCCTAGGTCAGAAAGTATATATTTCATCCTTCGCAATTTTTAGCCTTTCTTTACCATTTTTAAATCGATTTTGGATCTTTTTGGGTGATTTTGAAGAGGGAATTCAAGGGAACTTCGTTGAGATAAGATTTTTTATCTTAAAACTCGTTCCTATGGTGTTATGTCATTGATTAGGCTTGAAATTTATGAAAATTGTGGGTAAATATTGAAGAAACTAGGGCTTGAAATTGGAGACCTAGAATTTGGGATTTGAGGGGTCATTTGTGGTTGGATTTTGGTAAATTTGATATGCATGAACTTATGGGAAGATAAGGATTCCACTGATGTTAATTTTGTCGGATTCCGAGGCATTGGATTGGGGGTCGGATTTGGTTAATTTCAGGAATTGTGTCGTAATTTGATTATTTTTGCATGGGCTTCGTTCCCTTAGCATATTTTGATGTCATGATTATGATTTTGGATAGATTCTACGCGTGTTGAGGTGGATTCGTTATGCAAAGGTATTGCAAGCTAGAGTTTGGACCAAATACAGATAAGTAATGATTATAAATTCTGTCTTGAAGGTATCAAAACCCCGTATATCACTTTTTTATGCTACTTTGAGGTGATGCACATGCTAGATGATGAGCGTGGGGTCGTGCATCGTTAAGGATTGTGACTTAGTCTGTCCCGTATGACTGTTTAACCGCGTATTTGATTGAAAACTATTTTCTATCATCATGCTTTGGGCTGAACGCCGTATTTGGGCCTCGTGCTAACTATTTGGACCCTTAGGGGATTTTACTACTATTCCTCATTGTTTTGGCTTTGTATTTGTACTCAGTCATGCTATATTCAACTATTTTCACAACTCACCCATCCTTACTCATTTTTTATATTTTAAATGATATTTTGGGCTGAGAATCATGTTTTATTGTTGCCCGTGTGGCTTGTGAGATACGGACTGAGTAAGGCTGAGGGCCTGTGTTGTGAAGATACTATGGGATCGAGTTGTGCGGTGCAGCAGTATTATACTGATTCATGATTATGGGGCTGAGGGTGTGAGTTGCTACGCCACAAGGTGGCTTGATATGGGGCCGAAAGCCTGTTTGATTATACCACGAGATGGCTTGTTATTGCACTCGGGCCGTAAGGGGCCCCTCCCAAAGTCTCTACACTCCAATGAGCGCGGGTACCTAGTTTGTGGTGTGATATAGCCTGAGGGGCTAGTAAAAGTGATTGTGAGATAGCCCGAGGGGCTGGTTCTATTGGTATTTTTCTCGACGAACTGATTTGTGTTCCTATCTTTTACCCTTGTTTTCATTCACTCATTTGAACTGCTAAAAGATATTTTAAAGAGTTTTTACTAAACCAAGAAGTTTTTACGTGCTTTTACTATTTTATTGTATTGTCCTGGTTTTACAATGCCTCGTTGTAGCATTTTGCAGTGTATTTATATGTTTTCTTACTGCTCAGTTACCTTTACTTTTATTACCTACTGAGTTGGCGTACTCACATTACTCCCTGCACCCTGTGTGCAGATTTAGGAGTCTCAGCTCACGCTAGCGAGGGCTAATTTGCTTTCTAGTTGGCTTGTTCGGAGTTGACTAAGTAGCTGCTCGGCATTCGAAGCCCAGTGCTTCTCCTTCCTACCTTTATTTCGATTTTTCTAGCTTTGTATTAGACTATGTTGCCTTTTCATACTCTTAGCAGGATTTTTGATGCTTGTTAATGACTTAAATTATGAATTATCATAATTCATAATTGATTTGGGGATTTGTGTCGGCTGGGCTTGTTTCACCAGAGGCATCATCATGTCCGGGTCTAGTTTGGGGTCGTGACAACTTGGTACCAGAGCCTAGGTTACAAGATCTCATGAGTCATGAGTAGGTTTAGTAGAGTCTCGCAGATCAGTGCAGAGATGTCTGTATTTATCCTGCGAATTTGTTTATCCGAGTACTAAATTTTGTTATTCAATTCTCTCGAAGATGGTGAGGACTCGAGCGACCGATCAGGATGGATGACCACCAGTACTACCAGTTGTGGCCACTAGAGGTCGAGGACGCGATCGAGACCGTGGTAGGGGAAGAGGTATCGCCCGCATAGGAGCTAGGGCAGCACCTGCAGAACCACCAGCTACACAGCTCAGGATCAGGTCCCAGTTGTGGACGCTCAAGCAGCACCAGCTCAGGTATCGACTGTGCCCATTGTGATTCCAGGTCTTCGAGAGACCTTGGCCCATATCTTGATAGTGTCCGTGAGTCTTTCTCAGGCGGTCGCAGTTTCTACTGCCACAGCCACTTCTCGGGTGGGAGGCGGGGCACTCAGACTCCCACCACTCGCACACCTGATCAGGTTGTTCAGGGATTGTAGACACATGAGGCACTACTAGCCCAGTTGGTGGCAGGTGGTCACTATTATGTCGTTCGATTATGCCAGAGGACAAACAATGCAGATTGGAGAGGTTTGGCATGCTCTAACCTCCGATTTTTAGTGGTGCACAGGGTGAGGATACCCAATAAGGGTTACTTGGATAGATGTTAGAGGATTCCTCGCACCGTGGGTATTCTAGAGACTAGAGGGGTCGCATTCAAGACTTTCCAGTTTACTGGAGCTGCCTTCACTTGGTAGGAGGCGTATGAGAGGCGTCGGCCTGTTGGTGCGGTGCCTCTTACCTGACAACAGTTCTCTGCTCTATTTTTGGAGAAGTATGTGCTACAGTCCCGTATGGAGGAGCTACGTAGGCAGTTCAAGCAGTTGTGACAGGGAGATATGACTGACACAGTATGATATAAGGTTCTCCGAGTTAGCTCGTCATGCTATTTGGTTGGTTGTTATGGATAAAGAGAGGATCAGGAGGTTTGTTGATGGCCTCGTATATCTGCTTTGGATTCTCATGACCAGAGAGAGGGTGTCAGGTTCTACATTTGAGGAGGTTGTTGATATCGCTCGTGAGATTGAGACAGTTTTTCGCTAGGAGCGAGAGGAGAGAGAGCCCAAGAGGCTTCAAGGATTAGGTAGTTTAGGGGTGCTCCTTCGAGAGGTCAGTTTCAGCACGGTAGAGGCCGCCCATTTTGGCATGCTCAGTCAGCTCACCTAGGTTATCTTGGGGCATCATCTTATAATGGTTCTCACGGTTCTCAGAACGGTCATTCCTCACTCAGTGCCCTTCTAACCCGGAGTTTGTCCCAGGCTCCATCAGCTCAGGACTCTTCTATGCCAAGTGTGTCTGCTAGTCATTCTGGTGCTAGGAGTGCCCTTCAGTCCCTGTCTCTGACACCAAGGAGTTATTATGAATGTTGAGAGTTGGGACATATGTGGATGCAGTATCCTCGTTGCCTTGGGGGTTCATCTCAGTAGAGGAGTCAGCCATCTACTTCGGCAGCAGTTACTTCACCATCCACCCAGCCAGCTAGGGATGGAGGACAGTCATCTAGGGGTCGCCCAAATAGGGGAGGTCGATCCGGTGGTTGTCAGGCCTATTTCTATGCACTTCCGGCTAGACCTGATGCTGTTTCTTTAGATGCGATGATTATAGGTATTGTATCAGTATGCCACAGAGATTCCTCTGTGTTATTTGACCGTGGTTCTACTTTCTCTTGTGTGTCATCATATTCTGCCCATTATTTGGATACGCCCTGTGAGTCACTCATTTCTTCTGTTCATGTCTCTACTCCGATGGGCGCTATTGTGGTAGACCTTGTATACTGATTGTCACACCTCCTTTTTACCGAATTAATACACCCCGGGAGGGATATAATAAAAGGAAGGAATTTTTCCAATTAAAGGACAGTCGGAACGGGATTTATTTATTTAAATTCAGAGTCACCACTTGGAAGATTAATGGTGTTCCAAGTCACCGCTTTAATCCCGAACCGAGGAAAATTATTACTCTGTTAACAGTCTGCGCACCAGAAATCCGGATAAGGAATTTTGTAAACCTAGGAGAAGGTATTAGGCATTCTCGGATTCCGTGGTTCTAGCACGGTCGCTCAACTGTGGCATTTGTTTTTATCTAATTTCCATATACATTCTCATTTTATGTGCATTTATGGTAGTCCGCGTTTATTATTGAATTTTACAAGAATTGCAACGTCGTGAAAATGAGTTCCGGACCACACCGTACCAGTACGCCTGTGGCCTTAAACACAATTCAACTTCGTTGGGATTTGGAATTGGGTCACATAAATGTGCACCCGTATTTAGGAAAGTGATATTATTATTAACATTTGCGCCTAAAGTGGCTACGTGTTTATTATCTTTGGGAAGGCTGTGAAATTTGCTAAACAGCCCGTCCCGGAATTCTAAGTATTTGAATATAATATTTATTGAGGGCCCTGCAATTTTCTATTTTTTATTTGGCGAGGCTCATTTCATTTCTTATCTAAATGCTAATTCTAACATGACTATAATTTTTATTTATTGTTGCCTCTAAAAAATACAAGGAAAGTCCTATATAATTTATTGCTATATGAGGCAAAACAGCATTGGCCCAAATCCCGGGCCTGCATAATAGATGATTTGAGGATCAGAAATGCATGTTGAAAGGCATATGTAGGCCATCCTTCACGAAGGACCAGGGTTCGAACCCTCGTGCCTGTGATTGAATGTCAGCTATTATTTGGGCCAAAGTTCATGGCCATGGTACATTTGGAGGCCGTGGACCTCACAACCAAACATGAGATTCTACTTTCAACACCATAAATTAAAGTGTTAATAATGGAGAGACAATTAGTGATACTTATGCAGTGGATCCTCAATATGTGATGAACTAAGCTTAAGGGTCTTTTACTGTTTGAATAGACTATTTTATGTAAAAATGAGTACCAAATCCTAATGAAATATTCTGCGACTGAATTAATGCTATGCTAACATGTTGCTGATTATCCAATTAAACTAAATCAACAGCTAAGCCAAATTAAGAATAGCCTTTCTAATTACTCAATTATAGAATTCCATTTTGAACTATTCAAACTTGTTTTACAACATATAAACTTCTGAACTAACTTTGCTAATACTGAAAATGGCTGAGACAGTCTACATTATACTACTCTACATTTTATTGATTCAAAATAGTCCATTAGCTTACTACACACAAACTAGAATAACGAATGTATTAAAGCAAATCCTATAACTAACTATAATCAAACATGAATAGCTAGAATACGTATCAATAGTTAATCAATGACTCCAAATGAATTCAACTAAACAATGACAAACTCTTCATTCATAGATTCCATAGGTAATTCATACAAGCAGATCAGACTTCCAACTCAAGAGTCAACGAAAAATGTACCTGGAAAATGAGAGTAAAACAGTGAGGTCAAATACTAGTTACACAACAACAGTAATTCAATCAGCCAGCTATTAGTCCAAACAGCTCCCAAAAATAACCAGGAAGACTCAGAAGATTAAAACACCAGCAAATAAGCAACAGATTTGATTCAACCTCAACTTCAACCTTGGATTTAAACTAGAAAACCTTCTGAAATTTCCAGCAATCACTACGCAAGCCAGATTCTAACTAAAAGGATCAATGAAACAGTAGTGATCTAGGGATTTTATGATAATTTCTACTGTTTTTGTGTTTTGAAGAGATGAATTTCGAAATTTGGATGGAAGAATGGTATATTACTTGTAAGATAATTTTTCAGATTTCAAAAACTTGGAAAATGAGGCATATAGATGCCTATTTATATATTAAAAATGGAGGGAATTTTGAATTTTATTAATTACACTATGGTCCCTCTTTTATTTCAGTTTCATCCCTATTCTTTCACTAGTAATTCAGTTAACTACCCTTTATTTGTTAAGAATTATGCTAATTACCCTATCTAGAATCTTCTACCCTAATGTAATTCCTTATTTTGCCCCTACTTCACTTAGAAAGTTACCCTATTGCTATTTTCCTCTACCCAGAATGCCCCTACTTCTTTTGGTTTATTTCCATTATCCCATTTCATGTACCCAAACTACCCCTGAATCTAGATCAGATTTACTAAGTGCCCTAATGCCCTTTTACCCTTTTACCCCCTGAATTATTACTGCCAAATTCATAAACCTAATTTTCTAATTAACAAAATCTAATTGATATACCAATTATGATCAACTAATTACCAGAAATTAACAAATCTATCCCTGGTTCTAATATTAACTAATTAACAGCTATAACCAAAATTGACTAATTAATGTCAAAAGTACTCAAATATCAAAATCGGTTATTATCAGAAACTAATGAAGCAAACAAATAAAATCATACTGAAAATCTAATTATACTAATTTTGACATCAAATCAGAATCTACTTATTAAACCCTAATACTAATATCTAATTACTTATTTAAAAAAATAAAAGATGTTATTTTCTCAACAAAAGTCAGTAAACCTTTTTTTTTAGCAAGAACAGAATTTAAAAGACAAATAATGGAGAAAAAACACGTACAAAAATCACATGCACGAAATAGAAGACCAAAAAACAGAAGTAAAGAAAGGAGAAAAAGAAACTTAGCTTTTAGCTTTTTTTTTTTTTTGTCTTTTGGCTGGATAGTCTTTTAGATTTCTAGAGGAATATGAGGAATCACTTTTCTTGAATTCTTGTTCACCGGAGAAACTTCAGGTTTACATTTGAGCTAATCCAGTTGGCTTTTGGACTCAGGACTTCCAGAATAGTGTTGAGGGTATCAAGGAGAGCTCGTGGTGTGATTTTGGGTTGGTTTGGACGAAGGGGTGTTTGCCGGAGTTAGGGTTCCGGCGACACCTTTTTAGATATTCGAGAAGAAGGAGGGTGATTCGAGGGAAAAGAAGTTGAGGGGTCGACTCAGGGGTTCGAGGTGGTTCTGGGGTGTTATTTGGGGGCTGGTTGGTGTAAGTATCATCTCCCACCGGTAGGGTTCCGGCGGGCTCTGTGAGGAGACGGTGACGGCTAATGTTTTGCTGGGGAAGAAGTGAGATATAATGAACTGTGTGTATGTATAATTGATACATTAAAGGATTATGGGCGATTTCTGGCCGTTGGATTACATGGATCAACGGCCCAGATCATTCGAGCACCTAAACGGCACCGTATGCCTTAAATGAAGATTTTACTCTCAGCTATTAGATTGTTTAAATGAACGGTTCAGATCACACGCGATAAAACGACGTCGTTTTCGATTAATGAGAGCCAAACCAAGACCGTTGGATCAACTTAATTGAGGGCTCAGATTAACGACATCTTAAACGGCGTCGTTTTGCTTTTATAGGGTTGGACCGGATGGATGATTTGGGCCTGGGTCGGTGGATTTGGTTTGGGGCTTGGACGGTTTCCGAGTTGGGCTATTAATTGGGGTATATTTTGACCCAAATCTTATTGTATTTTTTTTTTATTTCTTTCTGATTTTGTTTTTTTTTATTTTGTATTTTTTTTGTATTTTGTATTTTTGTATTGGTATTTTTTTGATTTTTGTAAAACTAAAATAAAACCTAATTAAACTAATTAAAACCTAATTAAACTATTCAAATTCTAAAATTAATTGTCAACTAAAAAAATGCCTAAGAACTATATATATTTTTTTAATTTTCTTTTAAATTGTTCTAAAACGAATTAATACCTACTTAATACTAAAATGTAGAATAAATTCCTAAATGCATATTATTATTTTTTGTATTTTCACATGCACAAATAACATGCAGACAATTAACACAGAATCCACAGAAATTGTAAAAATAAGAGAAAATTGTTTTGTTTGAATTTTATGTGAATAAACTCATATATAGGGTAAAAATCACGTGCTCACACTGATTATTGGGGGTCTTGAGACCCGAGTGGATCTTGTGTTGCTTTGCATGATGGACTTCGATGTGATATTGGGCATGGATTGGTTATTTCCATGCCGGGCTATTTTGGACTGTCATGCCAAGACAGTGACATTAGCTATGTCGGGTGTGCCACAAATTGAGTGGCAACGTTTGTCTGATTATGTTACCAGCATGGTAATATCATTTTTGAAGGCCCAACATACGGTTGGGAAAGGTTGTTTTTCATACTTAGCATTCGCGAGGGATGTCAGTGTAGAGATTCCCAGCATTGATTATGTTCCAGTTATGAGGGATTTTCCCGATGTGATTCTTACAGAACTGTCGCCCATGCCACCAGATAGGGATATTAATTTTGGTATTGATTTGGTGCTGACCACTCAGCCCATTTCTATTCTACCATATCGTATGGCACCAGCAGAGTTGAAGGAGTTAAAGAAGCAGCTCTAGGAGCTCCTTGATAAGGGGTTCATTCATACTAGTTTTTTGCCGTGGGGTGCCCCTATTCTGTTCGTAAAGAAGAATGATGGCACCATGAGGATGTGCATTGATTACAGGCAGTTGAATAAGGTCATAATTAAGAACAAGTATCCTCTGCCTCGCATTGATGATTTGTTTGACCAGCTTCAGGGAGCGAGGGTGTTCTCCAAGATTGATCTCCGTTTAGGGTATCACTATCTGAAGATCAGGGACTCGAATATTCTTAAGACATCCTTCAGGACCCCAATATGGTCATTATGAGTTCCTTGTGATGTCTTTTATGCTGACTAGTGCCCCAACAACGTTCATGCATTTAATGAACATCGTGCTTTGGCCTTATCTCAATTCGTTCATTATTGATTTCATTGATGATATGTTGGTATACTCGCGTAGTCAGGAGGAGCACGCGGAGCATTTGAGAGTGGTGTTGCAGAGATTGAGGGAGGAGAAGCTTTATTCAAAGTTCTCAAAATGTGAGTTTTGGCTCAGTTCAGTGGCTTTCTTGGGGCACGTGGTGTCCAATGAGGGTATTTAGATTGATCAGAAGAAGATAGAGGTGGTTCAGAGTTTGCCCAGGCTATCCTTAACCATAGTTATCCACGGTTTTCTTGGTTTGGCTGGTTATTATCGTCGGTTTGTTCAGGAGTTTTTGTCTATTGCATCACCCTTAACTAAATTGACTCAGAAGGGTGCTCCGTTTCGGTTGTCAGATGAGTGTGAGGCGAGATTCTAGAATCTCAAGACTATCATGACCACAACTCCAGTGTTAGTTTTGCCATCAGCTTTAGGTTCATATACCATATATTGTGATGCTTCATGAATCGGTATTGGGTGTGTATTGATGCAGGAAGGCGGAGTCATTGCTTATGCTTCTCGTCAATTAAAGCCCTATGAGAGGAACTACCCTGTGCATGATTTAGATTTGGCTGCCATTGTTCACGCGTTGAAGATTTGGAGGCATTATTTGTATGGGGTCTTGTGAGGTATTTACTGATCATCGTAGCCTCCAGCACGTGTTCAAGAAAAACGATCTCAATTTGAGGCAACAGAGAATATTGGAGTTGCTAAAGGATTATGATATTACTATCTTGTACCATTCAGAGAAGGCCAATGTGGTGGCCGCTGCTTTGAGCCAGATAGCAGTGAGTATGGGGAGTTTGGCATATATTCATGTTGGAGAGAGACCTTTTGTAGTTGATGTTCAGGCTTTGGCCAATCGGTTTGTGAGGTTGGATATTTCGGAGGCCGGTTGGGTATTGGCTTGTGTGGTTTCTCAGTCTTCCTTATTTGATCGCTTCAGCGAGCGCCAATATGATGATCCTCATTTGCTAGTCCTTAAGGACAGAGTTTAGCATGGCAATGCCATGGATGTGACCATTGGTGAAGATGGGGTGCTGAGGATTCATGGTCGGATTTGTGTGCCTAATGTGGATGGGCTTCAGGAGTTGATTCGGGAAGAGGCCCATAGCTCGTGGTATTCCATTCATCTGCCGCAAAGATGTATCAGGATCTAAAACAACATTATTGGTGGAGGACAATGAAGAAGGACAATATAGGATTTGTAGCTCGCTATCTCAATTGTCAGCAGGTGAAATATGAGCCAAAGACCTAGTGGCTTGTTTCAGTGGATGGACATTCTAGGGTGGAAGTGGGAGCGGATCACTATGGACTTCGTAGTTAGGCTCTCATGGACATTGAAGAAGTTCGACGCTATTTGGGTAATTGTAGATCGGCTGACCAAGTCCGCATACTTCATTCCTGTATGTACTGCCTATTCTTCAGAGCGGTTGGCAGAGATATATATCCGTGAGATTGTTTGTTTGCATGGTGTCCTAGTTTCCATAATTTCAGATAGAGGTACTCAGTTTACTTCACAGTTTTGGAGGTCTATACAGCAAGAGTTGGGTACTCAGGTTGAGTTGAGCACAACTTTTCACCCTCAGACGGACGGGTAGTCCGAGCGCACTATTCAGATATTGGAGGACATGTTGTGCGCTTGCGTCATTGATTTTAGATGGTCATGGGATCAATTTCTACCACTCACAGAGCTTGCTTATAACAATAGTTACCAGTCGAGTATTTAAGATGGCTCCATATTAGGCTTTGGATAGAAGGTGGTGTAGATCTCCAGTCGGTTGGTTTGAGTCAGGTGAGGCTAGGCTATTGGGTATAGACTTAGTGTAGGATGCTTTAGACAAGGTGAAGGTGATTCAGGAGAGGCTTAGTACAGCGTAGTCGAGACAAAAAAGTTATGCTAACAGGAAGGTCCGGGATGTGTCCTACATGGCTGGTGAGAAGGTTCTGTTAAAGGTTTTGCCTATGAAGGGTTTTATAAGATTTAGCAAGAAAGGTAAATTGAGTCCTCGGTTCATTGGGCCTTTTGAGGTGCTTTGGAGGATTGGGGAGGTGGCTTATAAGCTTTCCTTACCACCCAGCTTGTCTAGTGTTCATCCAGTATTTCATGTTTCTATGCTCCGGAAGTATGTCGAGGACCCGTCGCATGTTCTAGTTTTCAACACGATTCAGTTAGAGGGAGATTTGACTTATGATGTGGAGCCAGCAGCCATTCTAGAGAGTCAGGTTTGAAAGTTGAGGTCGAAGGGTATAGCTTCATTAAAGGTGCAGTGGAGAGGTCGACCCATGGAGGAGGCTACCTAGAAAATCGAGAGGGAGATGCGGAGCGGATATCCTCATCTATTTGAGGCTTCAGGTATATTTTTTGATCCATTCGAGGATGAACATTTTTTTAAGAGGGGAAAGATGTAACAACCCGGCCGGTCGTTTCAAGTGTTACCGCTCTGTTTCCCCTCATTCCTGCTTCTTATTGTCGTGTTAAGCTGTATTATATGCTATCGGGTTGGTTGGCTCGGGTTCGGAGAGGTTTTGGTAAGGTTTGAGATACTTAGTCTCTTTTGAGTAAGCTTGGAAAAGTCAATCGGATGTTGAATTATGTAAAAAAGGGCTAGAATATAAATTCCGATGATTTGGGAGGTGATTTAAATTTAGGAGTGTGATCGAATTGTGTTTTGGAGATCCAGAGTAGCTTTAGGATTGAATTGACAAAAATGAATTTTTGTCATTTTTCGGTTGATAGGTTAGATTTTTATATAGGGGGAGGAATGGAATTTCCTAAGTTGCAGTAGGTCCGTTGTGTCATTTGGGATGTGTGCGCAAAATTTCAGGTTATTTGGACGTGGTTTGATAAAGTTTTTGATCAAAAGTGTAATTCAGAAGATTTTTGGAACCTTAGGCTTGAATCCGATGTGATTTAGTTGATTCGATGTTGTTTGAGGTGTTTTGAAGATTGGTATAAGTTTGGATAGTGGTATATGACTTGTTCGTACTTTTGGTTGAGGTCTTGGAGGCCTTAGGGTGATTTCGAATAGTTTACGGGGGATTTTGGAGTTAAGTTTGGCAGCTGAAGTTATTGTTGTTGTCATAATAGCACCTGCGCTAGGGAGGCCACAAATGCGGTGCCCACAGAAGTGGAAGGCAAGTCGCAGATGCGGCTAAGAGGAAAGTCAGCTGGAACCACAGAAGCGGTGACTGGAGCGCACTTTCGATAGCGCAAGTGCGGGCGTTTTGTCACAGATATGGAATTGGGCCTTTAAGTGAAAAAATGCAGGTGCGGTGGGTTAGACCGCAGAAGCTGAAAAAGGACCGCAGGTGCGGAATCCCTGAGTCAGAAAGTATATATTTCATCCTTCGCGATTTTCAGTCTTTCCTTCACGATTTTCAGCCTTTCTTCACCATTTTTAAATCGATTTTGGAGCTTTTTGGACGATTTTGAAGAGGGAATCCAAGGGAACTTCATTGAGGTAAGCTTTTTTTTTTAATCATAAACTCGTTCCTATGGTGTTATTTCATTGATTATGATTGAAATTTGTGGAAATTTGGGGTAAATATTTAAGAAACTAGGGCTTGAAATTAGTGACCTAGAATTTGGGATTTAAAGGGTCATTTGTGGTTGGATTTTGGTAAATTTAATATGCATGAACTCGTGGAAAGATAAGGATTCCATTTGAGTTAATTTTTTCAGATTCCGAGGCATGGGCACCAGTCGGGTTTGGTTAATTTCGGAGATTATGTCATAATTTGATTATTTTCGCATGGGCTTCGTTTCTTAGCAAATTTTGACGCCATGATTCTGATTTTGGATAGATTCGATACATCTTGAGGCTGATTCAAGAGGCAAAGGCATCGTAGGCTAGAGTTTGGACCGGATAGAGGTAAGTAATGATTGTAAATGTTGTCCTGAGTGTATGAAACCCCGAATATCACATTGTTGTGCTACTTTGAGGTAACACACACGATAGATGACGAGCATGGGGTCGTGCACCGTTGGAGATTGTGACTTAGTTCGTCCAGTATGACTGTTTAACTGCATATTTGATTGAAAATTATTTGCTATCATCATGCTTTAGGCTGAATGCCATATTTGGGCTTCGTGCTAATTATTTGGATCCTTAGGGGATTTTACTACTATTGCTCACTGTTTTGACTTCGTATTTGTACGCAGTCATGCTATATTCTACTATTTTCACAACTCAGCCATCTTTACTCATTCCCTTTGAACTAGAGGTCGACAATGTCTTTCAATTGGTAGGCTGCCAATCGAACCACCCAGTAGTCTTTAATTCCCACCAAAGTAGTAGTTTTCTTAACTTCCTCCAAAAGGTCCCGAGGGTCTGCAGTAGGATCTGTACCACTGAAAACTGGTAGCTCAAGTCTCACAAATTTCATGGCTAACTGCGCCATGTCCTCAACCATTGGTGTTCTCATCCCTCCTTATTTGAGTGCCTGAATACCTAATTGAAGGTTCTGTTGGGTCTGCATATCCATAGCCTTTCTAATATCAGTAAGGGTCTTTTCTAAGTGATTTGGCTCTGTAGGTGGAGTAGGTGTCTCATCAACTTCTTCCTCGAGCTCCTGAACCATCCTTGGAGCCATTGGAACTGTCACAGTTCATGCTCTTTCAGCCCTTGAAGGTCAGCCCCTAGGTTTAGTGGACACCCCTTCCGATGTCGCATCGGGTATATGAGCAGCTTCCTGGTTCATATTACTGCCACACGTGTTCACCATCTTCTACAAATATATATAGTGTATGAGTTAGGAAATATTTCTTAGCTCTATTGCACAGTTCTAGAATAAGAAGAAAGAGTGAAGTATTCTTATAATGTCTATATAGCCTTCTCGATATAAGTGTGATGCACAACACACCAATAAGGAGAACTCTACCAGACATGATTTCATAGACTTCTTAGGACTCGACTTAGAACCTAGGGCTTTGATACTAAGTTTGTCATGTCCTAAAACCACGTGACCGGCACACGGTACTCTACCCTAATCGAGTGAACCATCCCATAAATTAATACTTATCTATATGCCTAATAGGGGGATATGAAAATTTAAGATATAACCCAAAACATGAAACATATCTTTAAACAAATATTTTACTTTGAAAGAAAAGTTTGTAAAGATAATTAAAGAAAGTTTCATTCATGCATTCCATATGAGTAACCACTAGATTACATCCCAAAAATGAATACTACTATTGTCTATGGAATCCCTATGACACAGAATTACATGGACAATCAATACATAACCCAGTAGCTCAAAAGAATGATAATATAATGAAGTCCTCCACGGGTATGAGGATGGAGTCTCACCAAAAATATCAATAGGAAATGTAGAGCTGCCGTATCCACACGGTCCAAGCTGCTTAGGTCCATTCCCTGAAAATAGAAATTGAAATGTGGCCTAATAAAAGCCTAAGCTCCACATGCCTAGTACGAATCATAAACCGTTCCCCAAATGAAAGAAGGTCAAGACTTAAGAAGGTATAAGATATGAAATAACAATTGATATACGAAAGAAACATTTATGTCAATTAGTTATTCAGAATACAAAATAAAATAATATGGTAAAATATATTTCAAAGTCTTCCTTTAGCATTAATCTTCACAAAATTATGTGAGATTTTTCATTTACCGGGAGATCTATACCATCATCGATACGGAAGAAAGTCAACTAGGTTATGTACCTAGTGGCAAGTATCATATACCCTACTTGCTTAGGTCGTCTCATCGGTATGCCGCACGAATCTACTCACCCCTGCTAATAAAGTAGCACAATAGTTCACCCTCATGGGAAGTACTCTGCCATAGTTCCCAACTGTAAAGTGGAATATATGCCTACACCGGCACATGTAGTTTCATGACCTAATGAGTAAAAGTATCCAAGGTCAATCTCGGTGAACTTAAGTAACTCCCAAAATTTTTATATTTATCAATGACTATATTCATAGCCAACTCAACTATTTGAGAATAATTAAATCCAAGATATTTCACAACTCATGCATTTCCATTTTAAAAAAAATAATAATATTACAAGTACTATTCCAATATATTTAGTTTTCAAATTTGAATACATTTCAAGAAAATAATATTCATAACACTCAAATCTTTTATAATACAAGAAATGGTACAATCCGAACTCGCTCGTTCCCATAAGCTAGGACGTACATTTAGAAACTCAATTTAATCGTGTTTTGATATGAGTTTGGAGAAAAGTTCCGAAGGTAATAAGTTTCAACGCACGTCAAATTGCTTCCAAACTTACCCCAAATGATTTAATAATGCCGACAAGTCACAATCTACGTATGCAAAATCACATAATTAAATAACGTGTCACAACAATATCAACTAACCCAACTAAGTGTCTTGTACTTTAAGTCAAATTTCATCAGTTTAGCAATAATCCTTATTTATTCCCTTGAAGGAGAATCCTTGAATTTTAACTCCAACTCATTCATTAAACTCGTTATGGTTGAAGGAGAATCCTTGAATTTTAACTCCAACTCATTCATTAAACTCGTTATGGCATCTAGTCGTTTCAATAGAAACTCAAAATAATATCGCTCAAGCAAGACCCAACACTATTCATCATCCCAACCAACCAACTCTTCTAGGGTTTCATGAATAGATGTTTAAATACAATTCTATCTTCTTAAATATACTCTACTATGTCCATGGAGTATAATACATAAGTTTGGAGTGAAGAGATTTCCTCTTTCTCAAATCCTAGAATTTTCAAGATTTGAGTTCTTGAAGTGTTCTTGAGATTTGCTTTCAAAATCTATAAATCCCATGATGTTGGAGGGTTAAGAGATGTAATAAATGAACGAAATCTAATAAGGAAATACATTTAATTCTCACCTTGAACATGTATTAATGGTATGGGACTCGTTTCTCTTTCTAAGTCTTCAAAGACAATGCCCAAAATAAAAAAGCTATCTCCCCCGTAATTGCCTTTAAAAGGCCTCCGAATCCGTGTGACGTATGGGATGTGTCGCATGCTTCGTCGCATGCATCGCAGTTCCCTTAGTTGTGTGGGTCCAAACTTTGGCGCTATGGGACCAGTTCGCAGCCTTAAATTTTGGCAGCTTCAAAATTGATACATATACACTTCTTTCTTTTTTTGCCAAATTACTACTCTTGGACTTTGTATTTCTTTGTCTCCATGTCCCTTACTTCATGACATCCCTTTCTTTTCTTATTCAGCTTTAATTAGCCTCCTTTGTTTCAAGCTTGATTTTTTTATATTTTATTTTCACTAATTTCCATGCATATTGTCTAATCTTCGTTCCTTGCAGCTTAATATATCCCAATTGCTCCTAATGGACCATTTAAATTTCCATAAATCCAACACTCAACCATAAATTAAATAATTATTCCCGAGCATCACAACAACTTGTTACACTCCAATAATCTCATGTAGCTCGGGTTTACTTAAATTATATCATTAAGTATGATATTAGCTTGGATTAATTATAAAATTTCACGGGGCTTTACAGGTTTATATGTGAAGACTTCAATGAAGTCTTAAAAGCTAAGGATAAGCTTGGGGGTAACCCCATTAATTGTCACGACCCCAAACCAGACCCGGTCGTGATGGCGCCTCTCGTGAAACAAAGCCAGCTGACACAAACCCCCAAACCAATTAACAATTATAATAATTCATAATTTAAGTCATTAATAAGTGATAAATCCCAAAATAGAGTGAAATAGAACAAATGTGGAAACAAATACAGCCCGACATCAGGGTGTCAACAGTCATGAGCATAAAAAATCCATCGAAGAGTATGAAAAGACATCATAGTCTAATACAAAGTTAGAGCAAACAAAATAAAGGTAGGAAGGAGAAGCACTAGACTGCGAACACCGAGCAGCTACCTAGTCAACTCCGAACAAGCCTGCTGGAAATCAAATCAGCCCTCGCTAGCGTGACCCGAGACTCCTGAATCTGCACACAGGGTACAGGGAGAAATGTGAGTACGCCAACTGAGTAAGTAATAAAAGTAAAGGCAGCTGAATGATAAGAAAACACGTAAATAAATAGCAAAATGCTATAACGAGGCAGTGTAAAAGCAAGACAATACAATAAAATAGTAAAAGCTCGTAAAAACTAGTTCAGTAAAACCTCTTTAAAACATCTTTTAGCAGTTCAAATGAGTGAATGAAAGAAGGATAGAAATACAAATCAGCTCCTCGGGCAAAATAGCAACAGAAGCAGCCCGTTGAGCTATCTCACAATCACTAGTATCATCTCCTCGGGCAATAACATGGAACAATATATGCCCCTCGTGTTATATCACATCATAAACTAGGTACCCGCGCTCACTAGGGGTGTACAAACTCCCGGAGGGGCCCCTTACGGCCCAAGCGCAATATCAAGCCATCTCGTGTTATAATCAAGCAGGCTCTCGGCCTTATATCAAGCCACATTGGGGCGTAACAACTCAAACCCTCAGCCTCATAATAATGAATAAGTATAATACTGATGTGGCCCGCAGCCTGATCCCATAGTATCCTCACGGGATGTACCTCCAATAGTTTGTGCGGAGTTTAAAAATATCTTCATTAATAAGTGGTTACCACCGGGAGTGAGAGCTGCTCTTGCGATATTGTTGAGACCTTAAATCAGGATACCATGAGCGTCCTAGAGTATGACATCAAATTTGAGAAGTTATCCCGTTATTCTCCCCACCTAATCCCCACTGAGGATGAGAAGATTGATCGTTTTGCTCATGGCTTGATTCCGGGCATCAGAAAAGATACAACTAGCGGGAGAAGAAATGCTACCTGTACGCGGCAATATCAGAAGACTTGATTTTTTTTCTACCAAGGCATTTCGGAAGCCTTCCCCGAGACCCCAAATGTGGAAGGCCACGATCGAGTTCTCATCCTCAAGGCTCGTCGAAGTCCGACTCGGAAGAAACAAGGTCCGAGGTCAGGATATAAGGGGAAGCCCCATAGGTACATGGCTACGCTTGATAGACCCGGCCTATCTAGAGCCTACTGTAAGGCCCTGCATCAAGCCGTCACATCTTTGTACTCTTACAATTAATACACATGTGCTCAGCTATATTTTTACTTGTTATCTCCTTCCCGACTACCTTTGATAGCCCGAGATAGTCTCAAATCTCAGCCCCAAGGTACCCCCGACCGATCTTACGCTGGGGCAACAGCCCCTTACCGATTTGATTACTGCTTTGCTTAACTCGATTTTTATCATTTTGTCTCACGCTTTAGCACTAACTGCCCTAACAAACTAGCTCCGGAATAGATCATGTATTTTTACAATCTCATTTAAAATTTAATTGTTGTTATCATTTTCAAGGTAAACAGTTTGGCACCCACCGTGGGGCTAAAAATAATAGTGATTATTCTCTTGTTAGTTTCGTCACGTGAATACACAATATCTTTCACACTTTTTATTGCCCAAGATCGTTCGATTTCAGGTTGATGTCCGGTTCGATAAGGGAAATCGAGAAAGATAACCCCAAAAATCACCAAAAGAACAGTACGGACATTCCAACGACTGGCGCAACAACGCAGGACCACGATAACGCATCTAGATTATTTCGAGCGTATGCGGTCCTGCACGCAGCTCAGCGGGGCAACGAAGTCTCGTGCACCAATGAAGGCATACGGCGCGTCGACTAACAAGAAGCCCAAAAAATCCCAGCCTAGTAGAACAAGAAGTTAGTCTTTATATTATTTCTGAAATGTTGCAGGAATGTCATTTGGCTATCGCTCAGCTACAGAATCGCCCGGAGACTCTCAACGCGACAGTGCCAGAAATATCACCGTATGCCGAGCCAGTGCCCGAGATGTCGGACAATAACAGCCCGACTACCTACCTCGTAGCGGCAAGGATGTTGGAAGACCTGATCAAAAGAATAGAATCATGCTCACAAAAACTCCTACAGCAACCGTCTCCTGAAGATACGATCATGGAACTCATTTCACGAAAGTCGGAAACAACGCAATTCCCTAGGAGTAATAGGACCTCAAGTCCTTATGGGGGCATCATCACTAATGTACGCTCGTCCAGGAACAGCGACCTCCAAAATGGAGAACTTGAGCCCGTCCCTATAAGGAGATTTGAAGAAACCCCCTCAAAAGAAATCGTGATGCAGTGCCACTATTCGATACCTGACCTCAAGGAATCGCTCACCATACCAGCGCAGTCTTTATAAGCGCGCACCAACTCCATCAAAGCAATATAAAGGGGGCCCAATGCACCGAAGGTTGGAAGGAGAAGAAGTAAAGTGTCACGAAAAGCTGCACCCCGCTACCCGACAGGACAAACAAGACCGCTCCCGGTCCCAAGTAGTTGGGCGGCACAGGCCTTCGCCCAAAACCTAAACAAAGCATACCCCGGGACTCCAAGGTAGCTCAAGCAAAGCTTGGTCGAATATTCAGCCAAGGCATGGTTGGATGCCTGTAACTAACACCGGTCCCAAATTAGGGCCCTAGGCAATCGTTTGAGAACCTCCTCGGGTTCGACATATCCCAGTAGATTCCCTGCAAAGAAGCTAACACTGAGTGAATGGATCCATCGTCTATGTGGTGCGAACGGAAGAGATGATTTGATATGCAACACGTCTCGCAGTAACACGAAAGAAACCTTAGGACAACAGCCTCGAGGAACCTCCATTGGTACCAGGTTCAATAGACATAGCCGACAAGGAAACCTCGCCCGATAGAGCACGACTTAAACGTTGCAATTCCAAGCATTATGGTCATCGTAAGCGAAGCCAGGAACTCCAGGTGGCTTAGATCTATTCAACCGAGACCCCTCTAAGGAAATCATGGCCCGCCACAGGAATCACGAGATGCTCCGAGGAAATAGCAGCATCTATGCCATTCAACAAACGTAGCCACAAAGTGTCGCCAAACGAGCAGACCTAGATCCAGCTCCATGGAAGGAAGTAGATCGGGCAAAATAGAGTCGGCAAGCCATGGTTCATCATCACAGCTGTAAAAGGATGGCGGCACCCCATGAAGATCTGTAGAATGTAGGGTGCACGCGCCCATCACTAGAAAGGGACGACCCTAGAAAATGCTCTCAAAGGCACCCTCGCTCCTGAGTTAAAGGACACCGAGATACCACCTCCGCATTGCGTTAACGTATTGTTAATCCCCTCCTTCATTCGACTCATTTCAAAAAAAACATGCATTAAAGAGTACAGGTGCTTCGCCCAATCTATACCGACGATGTCGGGCCGAAGCCGACAGGACAACTCGGACCAACGTCTCTCTTGTGCCTGATCTCTGATTGGTCCTGATGGCGATCGCCATAATGACCAAATCGCTCCCTCGTTGCAGCCCGCTCGAGCTCAGGCTGATACATCGAGCGCACAGGGCATGGACGCTTTATACAAAAACAGCGGATACATCGCCCGAAGGCAACTCCAACCCTGCTCTGCCAAAGGTGTAAAACCCCCCGGCAAATGCAGGGCTAAAGTTATTTAACCATGAGCAACGAGAGGAGATCCCCCACCATATGACCCATCGCCGATATTGCCCTCGAATGAGGTAAAAGGGTAAGCATAACCACATCTTTGGTTAGGCTTAGACGGACATGGCAGATGGCTGCAGCAGGGCTCGCTCCCCGAAACACCGCCTATGCACCTCACAGAGAAGAAGAACTACTCTGCCCTCTTCATTTCCTTTCCTTTCTTGTTGCTAATCTGTATGCAGGCAGCCACCTGAGGCATTCGGTAGCCTTGGTCCCTGCTCGAGGGTCCACAGCCCCCACGGGGCCCGCCGAGCATTCTTTCCTTAACTGGGTTTCTAACTTGAAGAAGGTTCCGCCAACAAGATTATTAGTAGGACTGCACACCCCCAAGGAGGGTATCCGACGAGATCGCAATCCTATCTTCTAAAAGTTTCAGCACGGAATCATACAAGCGCGTCGGATAATCGGAGAAGTCACACCCATATGGGCCAAACTCACAGCAGCAGGACAACATGTATTTACAACTTATATATTCTCCAAACAATAAAGAATACTTTTTAAAGAATTCCACGCTTCGAAGAAGACTATTTCGATATATTTATAAGCAAAAACCTCTCCATCAGATGTGTCCCGAGATACTCGGAGACTTAAAATGATTCAGCATCCACCCTACCCCGGGGTCAGAATCCCGAGCTCATTAAGCCCTCACAATGCAAACTCCGGGTTCGCAAAAGCTATCTTCAAGCTCAAGCAGAAGTCGGTGACTCAGGAAAACCATTGTCAATAGCCATGTACTGGAAAATCCAAAATTGTAAGACCCTAGCGGGCAGCCTCGGCACAACCAAATCTATTCCCCATACATTGTAAGACCTCAACAGGTATGACAAACTGTAAGGCCTCAACAGTCATGAAATATCCCGCAGTTTAGTCTATACGTCGCATTTGTACGAATCCCTAAATGGCATACCATCGGTGTAGAC
The DNA here is from genome assembly GCA_026770625.1 of Nicotiana glauca. NCBI lineage: Eukaryota > Viridiplantae > Streptophyta > Magnoliopsida > Solanales > Solanaceae > Nicotiana > Nicotiana glauca. Next base: position 375,734 of record MU693167.1, read on the forward strand.
GCTTAAATTGCCTCTCGGGATCAAATATGGCCTCAGCTAAATGCCCATGACTCCTGTCAAAATGGCTGCTACAGACCAAAAAACGCGACACTCGGACGCCCGACAGTCGCTAAAAAATCCTCCAAATCTACTTCGGAAAGAACCGGTTAAAAATCAAGCTTCTCTCAACAGGCAAAAAATGAGTTCCGACCACGTTGGCTCAGACAAATTGCAAAAGTGTCGATCTACTCGACTTATGAGCTTTGAACCTTACGAGGTGCTAAAAATATCACCAACTACGACATGAAATAGAGGTTCTTTCAGAACCGATGATGGGTCAGGCAAAAATATTCAAAAAGACCTTAATGAGAGGAAACAAAGACTACGAAAGGCCTCCAGGACGCATATCAAAAAGTCTCTATCACCAAATAGCGTAATAGCCATTATCCCCGGCTAAGGAAGCCTCCAGGCCTCATATCAAAAGGTCTCTACGACCATACAGCGTAAGAGGCATTGTCGCCAACTTGAAAATTGACAACTTGAGGATTAAAGCGAGGTCGGACGGTAACCCGATTCGAAGACCGGATCTAAAATAGTTAACTAAGCAAAGCCTCCGGGCCTCATACTAAAAGGTCTCAACAACCAAACAATAGAGAGGCCACTATGCTGGCCAAAAACTTAATAATATTTGAGGGTCGATTATAGCTCGAGTCGTAACGTGACTCAGAGACTGGAGCCAGAAAATTATAATACGCCCAAGGGCATGACATCGATGCCACTACCGCTAACCAGAATCTTCGAAAAAATTAAGGGTCAATTATAGCTCGAGTCACAACGCAACTCGAAGACTGGATCCAAAAATTATAATACGCCCAAGGGTGTGACATCGATGCCACTACCGCCATCCAGAATCTCCGAAAATATTAAGGGTCAATTACAGCTCGAATTGCAAAGTGCCCAAGAACAGAAAAATGAAACCATAATCGCCAGCCCAAACAGGCTCAAGGGTATATTAAGATCGAGTCGGATCCTGAATCGGAGACTGAACCCGAGGACAATTCAACCACAATACGCCTAAAGGCACCGCCCAAACGACGCCATCAACGGTTAAGAAAAATCTCCAGGCCACGTGCCCGCAAAATCACTTCGGCCCAGGAGCACAAAGGGTCATCACCCTCTACCCATACAGGCGGGAAAGAGCTGGAAGGCCAATCGAAGCTCGAGCCATAATGCGACTCGGGGACTAGTTCCAAAACCGATCTACACGATCGAGAGCAACGACAAAAAAAGGTCAAAGGGAATAACGCTTAAAAATGCTTCTCAAATTACGTACGAAAAAACATTCTCCACCTACAGGCACGCCTTGCGCGCACCGGAAACAAAGTTACAAAATGATGGAACCTATACTTTGCGCCAAAAGGCTATAGCTCGTCAATTTCTCCCTCCGCAACGTCCAGAAAAAGTGACCGAACGTCACCCTCATCCGCCCTTGCTTGAGCCAATTCCTCCGAGAGAATGAAGCCCCTCGCTCTAACCTCCTTGAATACCTCTATCCTGGATCGACAACGAACAGATTCCTCGATCGTCTTATCATGTTCGAGGGATCGCCTCAACTCGGATTGAGCATCAACAACATCCTTTATACAAATCGTTGTCTCACGATCAGCCCTGGTTTTGCTCAACGCCGATTCCGCCCGAGCGTCGATTATCTCGGCCCTGACCTTTGAGAGACCGGATTCAAATCTCCCGATCATATCCACCTGAACTTTGGCATTGTCACGGGTCAAGTTGAGTTGGACCTCGAAGGTAAGGATCCTAGCCGAGGCACTCATCTCCTCTAGATCTTGAGCCTGCACTTGAGCTCTTAGCTCCTCGCAAGTGGCCCCGATGCGACTCTCGTCGCCTTTAAGGTACTCCAAGGCCTCTGCCTTTTTGTGCAACTGATACGACAAGAAGAAATTAGCCTTAAAATTAGAAAGAATTGAAGCACTCACTATAGGAAGTTACCTACTCCATCAAATATCTCTCATAGTTTGAGCTCCGATATGCCTCATATCTCCAATGCTGCAGCTCAACTTCTTTCTCCTTGCAAAGAAGCCTAAGGGATTTTCCCTCATCCAGAAGTCACTAAAACTCAAAGTTTTGACGAAACAGCTCGGACTTAAGCCTATCGCAGGCCTGCACAGGAAAGATTCAACGAGAGGAGAAAGATGCAGGATACAAGAAAACTGTGCACAAACTCACCACAAAGTGAAAATAGCAGATTTTCTCCAAATAAGAACATGCTCCTGTTGGTCCTGTCCCTGCGACCCCAGAAGAACCGACCCCGAGCACAATGTGCTCACTCAAAAGAGCCGTTTGTCGGGAAATAGGCGCTCCGAGAATAGCAGACTCGGGCGATGCCCCATCTCAGGAATACGAACCCGACCAGCACTACTAAAGTCTCCTTCACATTGTGGGCTCCGGACCCTCTTATTATCACCATCTCTTGGCTCGGAGGCCGACGACTCTCTCTCCTCTCCGGAAAAGTACTGCCTCACCCTAAGGAACCGCCCGATATTTACAAACACTGAATCCAGTACAAATGAGATGGGAAAATGTTAACTCGGGTATATGCCAGCAGAAGAAAAGTTACATACGCACAAACCTTGATCTTCCGCTCCCCACCTAATGCAAGATATAGCTCGCCACCTGCGTTCGTCTCCAGACGAATGGGTCACCAACCTCCAAACCCAGTCGGGCAGATCATGGACTTGGCCTGGCATCTATGCGGTTGCTGCAGCAAAGGAAATGGCATTGTTATTTTGTCGATTTTTGCCATGAACAAAATCTGAAAAAGCGACAAAGCGTCTCACTTACATGCGTGATTCCACCCCTCGGGGAACGACAGAAACTCAATAGGAATAATATAAATCATCCAGACTCGGACGAACCAACTGGCCCACTCTCGATCTCCGCCCTCCTCATTGTCCACAATGAAGGGGCGTGGATGAACAACCCCTCAAGGTTAGCAGGCCTCGATGATGAAAAGGCTGATATAGCCTGATGAGATGATGAAACGTGAACTCAAGCTCGTCTTTCTCTACAAAGAATCTCATCATCAACACCGTTTGCGAAAACGACAGAAGAATTTGTGCCAGAGTAACCCGATACTTCAAACAAAAGTCAAGCACAACCCTATCAGGGAGGCCAAATGCAAAAGGGTATAGGTGTACACTCAGGAACCCATCAACAGAGTCCGCGATGCCCTTACCTGGGGAAAGCACCCGCAGTGTCACCCCCTCGCTCCACCGATAGTGTCACCTCGCCATCTCCAGGTGTTCCTCTCTTAGCAAGGACTCCATCTCCAGAGCAAAATCCTTCGACTCCCGAGCACCGGGAATATCATTCTCTGTCCTTTTTCCATACCGGTCCTAAAGTGGTTGCCATGACTATGGAAAAATTGACAAAATAAAGCAAAGGCAAGCACCAACACTTTTTGCACTTTATGAAATAGAGAGCTCTATGCCGAAACAGAAGACAGCCACCCAAAAATAATAAAGTCTCGCGAAAAGGACAACGCCACCCCTCTTATATGCGAGAGGCAATAGCGAGTCGCCTACTCAAGACAAGTCGATACCCGACCCAAGGAACATCCTCCAACAGACGACATAGCTCGAGGGACCATGCGAATTATCTCCATGCTCGAGGCAGCATTTCACATTAGGATCCCCCGTCCCCAAGAAACAGGGTCACGATGAACTCCAAAGCGCCGATACCAGGCGCAAGGTGAGCGCCTGGGCTCGCGATCCCGTTCTTGGAGGAGTAAACCCCGAAAGCCTTGATCACCAATGATCTACGAGGGCCCAAATAAGCGCCCAAACATAGGCAAACTCCTTAAACGGAAGCCAACCTTATACTCTCTAAAAGAATTGTCTATATCGAAATCAACAGGGCCCACCGGGGCACCCGAAGATAACCTTCATCTAGGGTACCGTTCTCGAAGGCCCCAGAATTTGGCACGTGATCTCCATACAAATTAGTGGGACCATATAGCTCGACATGATCTGGTCGGTCCTCCATCGATCCGAAGTAAAAAAAAGAGGTCGGGGAAGACTCTTGTTAATTAGCTGGAGACCAGGACAAGATATCATGGCAGACTACGATGGCCAATAAACCAAAAGAAGGCATTCAAAAACCTCGAAGGGCATTAGAGCATACAAACGTCAAAAGAGAAGCTAAAGTCAACAAAATAAATTCTCATTTATGAAGTATTCAAGTACCATAGCCCCAATGAGTTGAGATTTTAGAATTAGGACCTCCATTCCCTAGTCGCCTTTTTTGTCAACGTTAGGGCTCCAATCCCTGAGTTGATATTTTTAGACAGAGGGCCTCCATTCCCTAGTCGCCTTTTTTTCCAACATTAGGGATCCAATCCCTGAGTTGAGAATTTTAGACATAGATCCTCCATTCCCTAGTCGTTTTTTTTGCCAATATTAGGGCTCCAATCCCTGAGTTGAGAATTTTAGACAAAGGTCCTCCATTCCATAATCGTCTTTTTTGCCAACATTAGGGTTCCAATCCTAAGTTGAAAATTTTAGACATAGGGCCTCCATTCCCTAGTCACATTTTTACCAATATTAGGGCTCCATTACTTGAGTCGAGATTTTTAGACATAGGGCCTCCATTCCCTAGTCTCCTTTTTTTACCAAAATTAGGACTCCAATCCCAAAGGTGAGATTTTAGAAAGAGGGCCTAAATTTCTGAGTCGCCTTTTGTACCAACATTAGGGTTCCAATCCCTGAGTTGAGATTTTTAGACATAGGGCCTCCATTCCATAGTTGCCTTTTTGCCAACATTAGGGCTCCAATACCTGAGTTGTAATATGAGACATAGGGCCACCATTCCCTAGTCGCCTTTTTGCCAACATTAGGGCTCCAATATGTGAGTTGAAATTTTGAGACATAGGAGCTCTATTCCCTAGTCGACTTTTTTTTTTTACAAACATTAGGGCTCCAATCCCTGAGTTGAGATTTTTAGACTTAGGGCCTCTGTTCCCTAGTCGCCTTTTGCCAATAATAGGGCTCCAATCCCTGAGTAGAGATTTTAGACATCGGGCCTCCATTCCCTAGCCGCCTATTGCCAATATTAGGGCTCCAATCCATGAGTTGAGATTTTAGACATAGAGCCTCCATTCCCTAGTCACCTTTTTTACCAACATTAGGGCTACAATCCCTAAGTTGAGATTTTAGACATAGGGCCTCTATTCCCAAGTCGCCTTTTCTACTAACATTAGGGCTCCTATCCTTGAGTTGAGATTTTAGACATAGGGCCTCCATTCCGTGGTTGCCTTTTTCTACCAGCATTAGGGCTCCAATCCCTGAGCTGAGTTTTTAGACATAGAGCCTCCATCCCTAGTTCCCTTTTACCAACATTCGGGCTCCAACCCGTGAGTTGAGATTTTAGACATAGGGCATCCATTCCCTAGTTGCCTTTACCAACATTAGGGCTCCAATCCCTGAGTTGAGTTTTTAGACATAGGGCCTCCATTCCCTAGTCGCCTTTTACCAACATTAAGGATCCAATCCCTGTGTTGAGTTTTTAGACATAGGGCCTCCACTCCCTAGTCGCCTTTTCACCAATATTAGTGCTCCAATCCCTTAGTTGAGTGTTTAGACATAGAGCCTCCATTCCCTAGTCGCCTTTTACGAACATTAGGGCTCCAACCCCTGAGTAACGCGTCCTGAACCAACTCTGTGCCTAATAGCCTTGCCTCACCCGGCTCTGATACCAACTTGTCACGACCCCAATTCGCCCTCCGTGAATATGTCGTGATGGCACCTAGTCCCTATGACTACTTAAGTCTAACAATGCAGAAATAACATAACTTGCGGAAACAATTAATTAAACTAAATAACTAGAAGGAAAATTGTATATAAATGTCGCTCGGCATATACAACTCAATAACGCGAAAGTCTGCAATATTATCCCAAAACCTAGAAACTCACGGGAATACAAGCTAACAGAAGGTAATACACTGCTCTAACTCCAGAATATCGAAAACAGTAGTGCAAAAGGAAAAGCTAATTGCTAAAGCTAGAATAAGATAGAGACTCCTGGCCTGTGGACACGATAGATGTACCTTGAAGTCTCTGCTTGATCTCTCTGCCTAGAGGATGATACGCCTGGGTAGAGCTACCTGGATCTGCACATTAAACACATGCACAGAAGGGGCATGAGTACACCACAGCGGTACTCAGTAATTGCCAAGCCTAACCTCAATTGGGTAGTGACGAGGAAGGTGGACCTACTAAGAATAAACATAATGATTATAAGTCTTGCAACAGCATGAAATAAATAGAAATAATGAGTACAACTATAAAGTAAGACAAGTTATACAAGGCAACCATTAACATTCAGAGAATAGGATAACACGGAATAAAATAGCTCTATGTCAATACCAACAATGAGGATCTCCCAGGATACCGTTCTGTAGTCCCTTTCATCAACTGTCCAAGGAGCTTCCGAGATACCATCCGTAGTCCATCTGCCAAAGTGCACGGGGGATCTACCGAGAATCTAACACGTAGTCCCAAAGTAAAGGTGCAGGGGGATCTACCGGGAATCTAACTCGTAGTCCCAAAGTAAACAAACTAGGGAGGAGCTACCGGAATCCCACATCCGTAGTCCCAATGTAAATATGCATTCACAGAAAGAAGATATCCAGAAATGAAGTTCAAAGATACAAGGCAACATGTAGTTCTAGCCTAACATACTTCACGTAGTACAAACAAAGCAACTTGAGCAAATAGGTACATTAGACCAACTAAACATGCTTTTCTAACTAACAAAGGCTATAATTGCAAATGGAATAAAGCAGATAAGAAAGAAACTCAGTCTAAATATTTAAAGTAAAACCAGATTTTTCAACAATTAGCTCAAATACGCGCTCGTCACCTCGCGTACAAGGAATTAAATTACCAAATATCATATCCTAAGGGGAAAGGTCCCCTACATAAGGTTAGAAAAGCCACTTACCTCAAATCAGCTCTAAAATCAATTCGAAACCACACGTTTGCCATGAATATCCGACTCCAAATGGCCCAAATCTAGTCGTTACCCTCGAAAATCCCTCAAAATTTCTGCCAAATCCGACCTGCCAAGCTTGTGTTTTGGTAAAAATGGCTAACCCTCGGTTTTAAATTATTTATAATTGTCCAATCATTTAATGCATCGCGAATGCGGAAATAGGCTCGCGTTCACGAAGAAAAAAAAGTGAAGGCTGTAAAATTGACATTCGCGAACGCGTGGAATGGTACGCGAACGCGAAGGCCTAGACTTGCAGTGCTACACGAATGAGACAAAAGTCACACGAATGCGATGAATAAAATGGGCTCATCCCCCTAAGGACAAATTGAACTGTGCTCACCCGGCTCTGATACCAACTTTTCAGGACCCTAGTTCGCCCTCTGTGAACATGTCGTAATGGCACCTAGTCCCTACGACTACTTAAGCCTAACAATGCGAAAATAACATAACTTGCGAAAATAATTAATTAAAACTAACCAACTAGAAGGAAAACTGTATATAAATGTCGCTCGACGTATACAACTCAATAACGCGGAAGTCTACAATATTATCCCAAAACCCAGAAACTCACCGGAATACAAGCTAACGGAAGGTAATACACTGCTCTAATTCCAGAATATCTAAAACAATAGTACGAAAGGAAAAGCTAACCGCTAAAGCTAGAATAAGATAGAGACTCCTGGTCTGCGGACGCAGCATATGTACCTCAAAGTCTCTGCTAGATCTCTTTGCCTAGAGGATGATATGCTAGGTTAGAGCTACCTGGATCTGCACATGAAAAACATGCGCAGAAGGGGCATGAGTACACCACAACGGTACTTAGTAAGTGCCAAGCCTAACCTCGGCTAGGTAGTGACGAGGAAGGTGGCCCTACTGAGAATAAACATAATGATTATAAGTCTTGCAACATGAAATAATAAAAAATAATGAGTACATCTATAAAGTAAGACAGGTTATACAAGGCAACAATTAACACTCTGGGAATAGGATAACACGGAGTAAGACAGCTCAATGTCAATACCAACAACGAGGATCTCCCAGGATACCGTCCTGTAGTCCCTTTCATCAACTGTCTAAGGAGCTCCCGGGATACCGCCCCGTAGTCCAGCTATCAAAGTGTAGGGGGGATCTACCGGGAATATAACCCGTAGTATCAATGTAAAGGTGCAGGGGGATCTACCGGGAATCTAACCCATAGTCCCAAAGTAAACAAACAAGGGGGAGCTACCGGAATCCCACATCCATAGTCCCAATGTCAATACGCAATCAAAGCAAGAAGATATCTAGAAATGAAGTTCAAAGATATAAGGAAACGGGTAGTTCTAGCCTAACATACTTCACGTAGTACAAACAAAGCAATTTAAGCAAATAGGCAATTTAGACCAACTAAACATGCTTTTCTAACTAACACATGCTATAATTGCAAAAGGAATAAAGAAGATAAGAAAGAAACTTAGTCTAAATATTTAAAGTAAAATCGGATTTTTAACAATTAGCTCAAGTACATGCTTGTAACCTCATGTACAAGGTATTCAATTACCAAATATCATATCCTAAGGGGAAAGGTCCCCCACACAAGGTTAGAAGAGCCACTTACCTCAAACCGGTTCCAAAATCAACTGAAAACCACACGTTTGCCCCGTGTATCCGACTCCAAATGGCCCAAATCCAGTCGTTACCCTCGAAAATCCCTCAAAATTTCTCCCAAATCCGAGCTCCCAAGCTTGTGTTTTGATAAAAATGGCTAACCCTCGATTTTTAATTGTTTATAACTATCCAGTCATTTAATGTATCACGAACGTGGAAATAGGCTCGCATTCACGAAGAAGAAAAGGTGAAGCCTGTAAAATTGCCCTTCGCGAATGCGTGGAATGGTACGCGAACGCGAAGGCATGGACTGGCAGTGCTACGCGAATGCGACAATAGTCACGCAAACGCGATGGATAAAATGGGCTCATCCCCCCAGGGCCAAATTGAACTGTGCGAATGCGATGGGTAGGCTGCGAATGAAAAGGAGGAAACTACAGGGCTTCGTGAATGCGGGTCACTGAACGCGATCGCGATGAAAAAATTTGTCCTCCTCCCAGATTACACTACGCGAACGCATAGAGGAGGACATGAACGCGAAAAAGAAGAAGAAAAAGATCAGAGCTACGCGAAAGCGATAGGAGTGTCGCGAACGCGAAGAAGGGATTGGACCTGCAACTGCTGAAGGATTTTCTGCAACATTTCACAACTCCAAATTGCTCCGTTGAGCACCCGAAACACACCCGAGGCCCTCGGGACCTCAACCAAGCCTACGGACATATCCCATAACATCATTTAAAGTTGTAACAACCCTTAAACCACCTAAAACAACGTCAAAAATTCGAATTAACCAATGATTTTAGCCTAAGAACTTCAAATTCTATCAAAACACGCTTTCGATCGAAAACCTAACCAAACCTTGTCCGAATGACGTGAAATTATACACACACATCCCAAATGACATGAATGAGCTACTGCAACTTCCGGAATCCCATTCCGACCCTCGAATCAAAATCTCACAATCGGACCGGAAACTTCAAAAAAATTCAAACTTCGGCATTTCAATCCTAAATCAGCTACGGACCTCCAAAATACATTCCAAACACGCTCCCAACCCCGAAATCACCTAACAAAGCTAACGGAACCATCGAATTTCCACTCCGAGGATATCTTCACACTGTTCTGACTACGGTCAACTTTCTAACACTTAAGCTTCATTTAGGGACTAAGTGACCCAAAACTCTCCGAAACCCAATACCGGATGTCCCGAAAAACCAAAATAGTAGAAAAGAACTTAGGGGATGCAGTTAATAGGGGATTGTGGGATTAATTTTTAAGACGACCAGTCGGGTCGTCACAATTCCCTAGTCGCCTTTTACAAACATTAGGACTCCAATCCGTGAGTTGCGTTTTTAGACATAGGGTCTACATTTCCTTGTTGCATTTTACCAACATTAGGGCTCCAATCCCTGAGTTGAGATTTTAGACATAGGCCCTCCATTCCCTAGTCGCCTTTTTACCAACATTAGGGCTCCAATCCCTGAGTTGAATTTTTAGACATAGGGCCTCCATTCCCTAGTCGCCTTTTACCAACATTAGGGCTCCAATCCCTGAGTTGAGTTTTTAGATATAGGGCCTCCATTCCCTAGTCGCCTTTTACCAACATTAGGACTCCAATCCCTCAGTTGAGTTTTTAGACATACGGCCTCCATTCCCCCGTCGCCTTTTTGCCAACATTAGGGCTCCAATCCCTAAGTTGACATTTTAGATATAGGGCTCCATTCCCTAACCTTTTCCCTTCTAGATAGACACAATCCTTATTTTATTGCTTTCAAAAAGAAAAGAGAAAAAAGAGAATAAGATCATACTTTTGTCACAAATAACTCACGAAATTTTCCTAGTGAAAACTGGGGCAGAAAAATTTTGTTCGTTTGTTTGTTTTGGCATCTGAGCAGGTTTGATCTCGAGGCACGACTTCCGATGTAGCCGAAAGAATGAGCCTTAGTCCAGAATAAAGAAAAGAAGAAAAAGAACAAAAGAAGTGAATTCAAAATGCTGAAGCGTACAGAGAAGCGGACTGCTCATGATATGATTGAAGTCACAAGCTTCGCATGTCCCGCCTTGATCCAATGCTGAAGAAAGAACCTGCACCTGCAGCTGACGAGCATCAAGATTCAGATCGGAGTCTACAGCAAGAACCAACCAAGATCAAGATCAATCTTCAACATATTTCTAGATAAAAATCTTGTAACTGGTAGTTGATAGGCTTAGCTAGCTTAGCTTTTTACTTTCCATTTTGGTGTAATAAGGAGCTCGGCAAGCAGAAACAACAACAATGACATTGAAATCACAGCTTCTCGGTAGTCCCAGCTACCAAAACTTCTAGAACTACACTGATCCAATTCCTTTATAGCCAAGGATATGTAGGCAACCTTTCAAGAAACGTTCGGTGAGACTCTTTTCCAAAAATGCTTCTCATGGAGTTTCAAGGGCAAAAATCCTTCATAATCGCTCATTTTATCTTTGCCCGAAAATCCTTCGTGTCTCCGAGAAAAGAGGGGCAAATGTGAGCACTTGATTTTTACCATATAAGAAATACTCCTACAAAATCTAAGAAAATAGATTATTTATTAATTATTCATTATTTTTAGGAATTTTTGTAGATTTTTATTAATTGTTTACATTTTTCTTGCTTTGTTAATTTTTATTCAAATCATAAAAATACCAAATATATCATGCATTGCATTTAAGATTTATTTTTACACTTTTAGAATTAATCAATAATTATTTATTTTATAAAATTTGAAAATTACAAAAAAAAAATAGCTCATTTCCACATTTTTTGTCTTTAATTTTAGTTTATAGATTTTCCTTTTTAAGTTAGAATAAAGTGATATTTACAATTTTTATAATTAGTTATTAGTTTAATTTTACATTTTAGATAATTTAGGATTTTTTAATTTTAGGATTTCTAATTAAAAAAAAAAAGAAAAAGAAAGGAAAAGGATTTGTTAAAAAAAAAAAAAAAATTTGAAGAAGAATTCCATTTATTTCGGAATTGGGCCTGCCCCGTGCACCCCAATCCAGTTCAATCTTTCCTCCCCATACAATTATTATCTTTAGCCAAAATGACCCTCTCCGCCGGATGAACCCACCAAACCGACCCGCCCCGTTTCTTTTAATATAAAACACCCTTATAATTTTTCCCCCAAATTCTCTAACACTAGCCAAAACATAGAGGCGCCCCCCCCCCCAACGCTACTGTTCTTCTTCATCGCCTCAACTCACTTGAGTTTTGAGCGAGCGAGCTCAAACGGTCCCTCCCCCTCCACGTCATTTGATTCCCAACAATTTTTGTCAGAAGGAAGTCGAATATTTCTATCCTACATCGCACAATTTCTATACAAAAAAAAAAGGAAAATTGTTGGACGAATGATAGCCGTGGATAAATGTGAATCAATCCACGCCCTCCATTTGTCCCAAAATTATTCAAAAACTTGAGAGATTTTTCGGATTTTGGGTAGATTTTTTGAAGATTTTTGAAGACTATATATATGAGGTGAGTCTTATGTTCTAGGAGAGGGAAAAAAATATAGAGGAAAAATCAAAAAAATCGGAGTAGAATTTCTAGGGTTTTGAAGTTCTTCTTCTCTCTTCAGTTTTTTTTAGTCAGCGGATTTCTTAAAGGAAAAAAAAGAAAACGAAAATGTACAAAGGCATATCCTGAGGTTGTTTGTCTTAGTCCATTTGAAAACAAGAAGAATCTAAAAAAAAAAATTACAAATCTCAGCTGTCACGACCCAAAATCCACTAAGGGTCGTGGTGGCACCGGACACCAACTAAAATATTTAATTAGATTCCAATTTAAAAAATTGTGAAAATCAAGGTTTTCCCTTCTTATTTCATAAGTAAAAGATAGCTGCTTCAATTCAAATTTAATAATAAGCAATTAATACAAAATATTTCAAAACCATCCCAGAACCCGGTGTCACAAGTGCTTGAAAAATTTCTAAGAGATAATACAGTACAACATCCGTCCAGAATACAGTGGACAGAAAGTAAATACAATTTGCTAGAAGGGGTTATACTAGTTGCGGGCCGCCTCGAATAATGCAACTCACCTAGTCCCCGAATCACTCGTGCTGCTACGCCCAGTAGGCCACTAAAGTTACATATACTTGTGCAAAAAAAATGCATAGAAGTGTAGTATGAGTACAAAAACTACGTGTACTCAATGAGTATCCCGTCTAATCTCGAAGAAGTAAAGACGAGATGGTCGACTTCGACACTTACTAGTGGTCCAATAATGATGTCAATAATTCATTAAATCGTGGACTTTATAAACATGATTTTCAATCCAATAGAAGGAAACGAGTGAAAAGTTAATTCATTTATATGAAATTTCCAAAATTTTCCTTAAATTATTTATCCAAATATTTTCCATCCACGAAGAGGCAATAACAACTTTAATAAGTTCAAGCCAACAATACCGGCATGCGCAAATAATCACTATGGGACGTATGGCCCGATCCAATATAAAAGTAAATTGTGCACTGTCGAGGATCGAACGGCTCGAACCATAGATGCATCTATTACCCCGCTCGCGAACTATCCTGCGACGCAGTCAACATAAAATAAACAAATACCCTGTTCGCTAATCATACATGCGACGCCGGTACACATAGAAATACATGCTCAAATAGACAAATACGAATTTATTAGGGAACAGTCATCCAAATAAAGGCTAATTCCCTTTTTTTAACGATTTAAGAAAATGAAGTTTAATCCTTTTAGAAATTCATTTACTAATTCAATGTGCTTAAGCGAGTCAAGCTATCAATAGGTTCACAAATAATCCAAGTATAACATGCTTTTGGGTCCTGACTACCCGGACAATAGCATAATAGTAGCTACGTACGAACTCTCGTCACCTCGTGCATACGTAGACCCACAAATAGGAGTACATAATCAATTATTTAACCTATGGGTACAATTCCCTCTGACAAGGATAGAAAGGAGACTTACCTCGCTCCGAAGATCCATAATTGGCATTTTTTGCCCTTCTGAAGACTTGAATCGATGCACAATGCTCCAAAACTAGCCAATAATTATGTAAACCCATTAATATGTGCTAAGGTACTCATTATAATCTAATTTATAACAATTCCTAACCCCGATCGAAAAGTTGACAAAAATGCCCTCCGGCCCATGTGCCCGGAATCCAAAATTTTTTGAAGATAAAGATTACTCATGGCCTCACGAACTCAAATATATAATTTTCTCTAAATTCCATACCAAAAATCATGGTCAAATTCCAAGAATACAGATTTCTAGGTCTTTCTACCAAACCCCAAATTTCTACTCATTTACATACCAAAATCTATACATAATCGATGTATTTAACTCAAGATGGATGGGATTAGCTTACCTTATCGTTGATGAAGAAATATCCACTTGAATCTCTCCCAAAATCGCCCAAGCCAAGAAAATATGAGAGAAAATGGTCAAAACCCGATTTATAAAACACCTTTCTACCTCCAGCACTTTCCGCACTTGCGGTCCTTCAGCCGCTTCTGCGGTTCCGTAGGTGCGGCCCTATTACTGCATCTGCGGTCCTTCCTAGGCTGCCCCTTTTCCGCTTCTGCATCTTCTCCACCACAGGTGCGGTCCCGTATCTGCGGAAATATGACCGCATCTGCGGTTCCTTCTCCTCCAGTCCAAAATCGCATCTGCGGCCATTTTATCGCAGGTACGGTCCCGCTTCTGCGATTACCTGACTGCATCTGCGGTCCCAGCTCCCTTCACCAAATGCCGCATCTGCAGCTTTGTGGCCGCTTCTACGGCTCCGCACCTGCGGTCCAATTCTCGCAGGTGCGGTTATGACAGCAACCAGCACTTCAGCCTTCTTCCAAGCTCCAAATTTGATCCGTTAATCATCCAGAATCCACTCGAGGCCCCCGGGACCCAAACCAATCATATAACCCAGTCCCGTAACACATTACGAACTTGCTCGAGGCCTCAAATCGCATAAAAAATGCTAAAATCATAAATCAACCTCCAATTCAAGCTTTAAGAACTTTGGAACTTCAACCTCTACTTTCAATGCCGAAACCTTACAAATCACGTCCGATTGACCTCAAATTTTGCGCACAATTCATATTCAACATTATGGATCTATTCCGACTTTCGGAATCAGATTCCGACCCCGATATCAAAAGGTCCACTTCCGGTCAAACTTCTCAAAAACCTTGAAATTTCTATCTTTAGCCAAATGGCTCCAAAATGACCTGCGGGCCTCCGAATTCACTTCCAATCGCACTCCCAACTCTAGAATCACCATACGGAGCAACTCCCAGCCTCGAAATCCCAAATGGACATCGATAACATGGAAATTCACTTCAATCCAAACTTATGAAATTTCTTCTAAAGTGCTAGCTTCCACAATAGGCGCCAAAACGCTTCCGGGTCACCCAATACTCTATCCGGGCATACGCCCAAGTTCGAAATAATCATACAAATCTGCTGGAACCTTCAAATCCCAATTCCGAGGTCGTTTACTTAAAAATCCAATCTTAGTCAATTCCTTCAACTTTAAGCTTCTGAAATGAGAATTCTCTTTCTTAATCAACTCCGAACTTTCCGGAATTCAATTCTGACCACGCGTACAAGTCATAATACATGAACTGAGACTGCTCATGGCCTCAGACTGCTGAACGACATGCTAGAGCTTGAAACGACCGGTCAGGTCGTTACATTCTCTCCCACTTAAACATACATCCGTCCTCAAACATGCTGAGAACTACACCTTCCCGTGCTACCACAACTCAATTGAGCACATCAACTCGGTCAATTCTGAAAATATTCCCTTTTATTCAAGCTAATAAGCCTTAGAGCCAAATTCCAACATCCGAAATTCTATGCCCAACTCGTTTCCAACATATGATTACCATATCAATCCCTACACCCTGTACCCAAACATGGCTGCATAACTTTGTTGAATCCACACCTAGCATCACTTTACTCACCGAACCGGAATAACATTTTCTGATCAACTTAGTCAGAATTCCACGAATCTGATGCTCCCATTGCACCCCATGAAATACACAGGTCTTACTCTAACTCTTATAATGCTGCCACAATGGAAGAGATGTGCCGGAATTCATAATCAACTGCCGATTTTCACAACCCAAATTTCCCACCCTCGGGAGTCGTAATAGCGCCTACTCGTAGAAGCCAGGTAAGCCAAATTTAGTTACTTTTCCTTTAATAAAAAATCCTTCGACAATAATATTTAAACAATGATAAGTCAACAATAATAAGCGGATGTCTTAAATTTAAATAGCTAAACAAGATACTGAATCTCTACCCAAGAACTGGAGTCACATAATCACGAACATCTAATAAGTACTAAATACAAAGTTTGAAAGAAACATAAATATGTTTGTATCGAATACAAGGAGGCAGCAGTCTAAAAGAGAGACTAAGAGAGAGACCCCTAGCCTGCGGACGGCTGCAAGGCTACCTCGGGTCTCACGATACTAAAAGTATGCTCCACAACTAAAGTTGTTCCTCCTGCTGCTCGAAACCTAAACCTGTGCAAAAATGCACAGAGTGTAGCATCAGCACAACCGACCCCATGTGTTGGTAAGTGTCTAGCCTAACCCCGGCGAAGTAGTGACGAGGCTAGACTGGACATCACATAAACCTGGGCAGATATATATACGAGTGCAACAAAAAAATAGCAAGAACATAACAATTTAAATAGGGGAAGGGAGCATGCTTCGGGGTAACAGTTAGAAACAAATATCAAGAATAATAGTAAGTAAATCTACAGTTTAACTTTTAGCAATAATGGATAAACAAGGCAACTTTCATATTCAACTCATCTCGTTGCAGGCGTGCAACCCGATCCCATTTCTCAATATCTCGTGGTAGGCATACCACCGGCTCCCATTTCAATATATCAGGTGTGGTAGGCGTACCACTCTCTCCCATTTCAATATATCATGTATGGTAGGCGTACCACTTGCTCCCATTTCAATATATCATGTGTGGTAGGCGTACCACTCGCTCCCATTTCAATATACCATGTGTGGTAGGCGTACCACTCGCTCCCATTTCAATATATCATGTGTGGTAGGCGTACCACTCGCTCCCATTTCGATCCAACACAATATCACAAAGAAAATCCCGTCAAGGGAAAAAGATAATATAATGTTTTTCCGGCAAGGGAACAAGAATATCAAATCAACTATCCCAGCAAGGGAGGGTCAGCTATAACCAATCCTATTCAACTTCTTCTTGGCACAACAAATTTCAATATTCAGTCGCAACTTCCATAGGATCAACCAAGGGTAAACAATTAACAAAATTAAGACTCACGGTCAT
Organism: Nicotiana glauca; assembly: GCA_026770625.1. Classification (NCBI taxonomy): domain Eukaryota; kingdom Viridiplantae; phylum Streptophyta; class Magnoliopsida; order Solanales; family Solanaceae; genus Nicotiana; species Nicotiana glauca. The sequence goes on from MU693167.1 coordinate 392,696, forward strand.
GCTAGACACCAATATATAGATACTCGTCACCATGCCTATACATCGTGCTCGATCAACTAGCAAGTAGCAAAACAATATTCAACTCATATTCCCTCAAGCTAGGGTTAAACCAAACACTTACATCAACTTTCACGTCCGAATCAATCCATAATAACTGGGCACCCTTCTAGGTCAATCTGGTCATCGGGGCTGCAATAGATGAAAATACCTCCACAAACCGTCAATAGTAGCCTGCCAACCCCAACAAACTCTGAATCTCCATAGCTGATGCTGGTCTACGCCAGCTCTTGAGTGGCTCAATCTTCTTCGGGTCCACTTGAATACCCTCTGCTGATACAACGTGACCCAGAAATGCTACTGAACTCAGCCAGAACTCACACTTGGAGAACTTGGCATATAACTGACTATCCCTCAGAGTCTGAAGATCCACTCTAAGGTGCTGCTCGTGCTCCTCCTGGCTGCGGGAGCACACCAAAATATCATCAATAAAGAGTATCACGAACATGTCCAAATATGGCTTGAACACTCAGTTCATCAACTCCATGAATACTACTGCGGCATTGGTCAACCCAAATGACATGACCAAGAACTCATAATGCCGATACCGAGTACGGAAAGCTATCTTAGGGACATCAGATGCCCTAATCCTCATCTGATGGTAGCCAGACCTTAAGTCAATCTTGGAGAATACTCTAGTACACTGAAGCTGGTCGAACAAATCATCACTCCTCAGTAGTGGATACTTGTTCTTAATCGTTACCTTCTTCAATTGTAGGTAATCTATGCACATTCTCATTGATCTGTCCTTCTTCTTGACAAATAACACTGGCGCGCCCCAAAGTGAAACACTAGGTATAATGAAACCCTGCTCAAGCAAATCCTGTAACGGGTCCTTTAACTCTCTCAACTCTGGCGGAGCCATGCCATACGGCAGGATAGAAATGGGTTGAGTGCCTGGAGCCAGATCTATACAAAGGTGGATATCCCTGTCAGGCAGCCTACCCGATAAAACTAAGGTCAAGGTCTTGGCATGGCAATCCAAAATAGCATGATACGGGAATAACCAATCCACCATGTATAAAAGTAACAAATCAACACGGATCTCAAGACCCCAATCTCCACAACACAAGAGCGATGAACTTGATCAAACACAATAGAACCACCCACCAGTGTAGATACATAAATAGGAATACTCAAGGCATCACTAGGCATGACCAGGTACGGTATAAAGTAAGATGACACATACGAATACGTAGACCCAGGGTCAAATAGCACTAATGCATTTCTATCACAAACCAGAATAGTACTTGTAATGTCTACATCTGAAGACTCAACCTCTGGCCTGGCTGCTGGCTGGCCTCCACCTCTGGCGACCTGAGCTCCACCTCTATGACCTCTACCTCTACCTCTATTACCTCTACCCCCGCCTCTAACTGGCTGGGCGGCCTGTGGAACCTATGGTGTTTGAATCCTAGTACGAGAACTCTGATGCTGAAAGCTGCCATAAACTCGAGGGCAATATTTAACAATGTGCCTCGTGTCGCCACAAGCGTGGCAAGACCTCGGTTGCTGCGGTTGAGCACCCCTCAACCTCGGGTAAGCCCTCTTGATGTGACCATACTCACCACACTCATAACATCCACGCGAGTGCTGTAGCTGAGGAAACTGAGACTGACTCTGTCGACCTGAATGACCACCCGAAGGGCCATGAGTGACCTGGAGATCTGACTGAAAGGCCCTAGGAAGATGGCCTCTACCATAAGAACCTCTACCTCCAGACGAGGTACCATTGAATCTGCTTGCATGACGGGGCCTCTTATCTGACCCATGACCAGATAAGTTTTTTTCCTAACTCTATAACCTCTAGGGGATAAATACAGACGTCTCCGTACCTATCCCTCAAACTCTACAAAGTTTGTCCGTGAGTTGTGAGACCTATGTAACCTAGTGCTTTGATACCAACTTGTCACGACCCGGATTTTCCACCCTCGGGAGTCGTGATGGGGCCTACTCGTAGAAGCCAGGCAAGCAAAATTTAGTTACTTTTCCTTTAATAAACAATCCTTCTAACAATCCTTCGACAATAATATTTAAACAATGATAATTCAACAATAATAAGTGGATAAATTTAAATAGCTAAACAAGATACTAAATTCCAACATAATCTCTACCCAAGAACTTGAGTCACATACTCATGAACATCTAAGAAGTACTAAATAAAAAGTCTAAAAGAAACATAAATCTATTTGTCTCGAATACAAGGAGGAAACAATCTAAAGGAGAGAATAAGAGAGGGACACCGGGCCTGCGGATGCCTGGAAGGCTACCTCGGGTCTCACGATACTGAAAGTATGCTCCTGAACTAAAGCTGCTCCTGCTGTTGGTCTAAACTTTGACCTGTGAAAAAATGCACAGAGTGTAGCATCAGCACAACCGACCCCATGTGCTGGCAAGTGTCTAACCTAACCCCGGCAAAGTAGTGACGAGGCTAGATTGGACATCATATAAATCTGGGCAGATATATATACGAGTGCAATGGAAAAATAGCAAGAATATAACAATTTAAACTGGGAGGGGAGCATGCTTCACGGGTAACAGTTAGAAACAAATTTCAGGAATAATGGTAAGTACATCTACAGTTTAACTTCTAGCAATAATGGATAAACAAGGAAACTTTCATATTCAACTCGTCTCGTTGCAGGCGTGCAACCCGATCCCATTTCTCGATAACTCGTGGTAGGCATACCACCGGCTCCCATTTCAATATATCAGGTGTGATAGGCGTACCACTCGCTCCCATTTCAATATATCATGTGTGGTAGGCATACTACTCGCTCCCATTTCAATATATCACGTGTGGTAGGCCTACCAGCCGCTCCCATTTCAATATATCATGTGTTATAGGGTTACCACTCGCTCTCATTTCGATATATCATGTGTGGCAGGCGTACCACTCGCTCCCATTTCAATATATCATGTGTGATAGGCGTACCACTCGCTCCCATTTCAATAAATCATGTGTAGTAGGCGTACCACTCGCTCCTATTTCAATCCAACATAGTATCACAAAGAAAATCCCGGCAAAGGAACAAGATAATATAATGTTTTCCCGGCAAGGGAACAAGAATATCAAATCAACTAATCCGGCAAGGTAGGTTCAGCTATAACCAATCCTATTCAACTTCTTCTTGGCACAACAAATATCAATATTCAATCGCAACTTCCATAGGATCAACCAAGGGTACACAATTAACAAAATTAAGACTCACGGTCATTCTAGACACCAATGTATAGATACTCGTCACCATGCCTATACATCGTACTCGTGAACTACCAAGTAGCAAAACAAGACTCAACTCCTATTCCCTCAGAATAGGCTTAAACCAAACACTTACCTCAACTTCCACGGCCGAATCAATCCACAATAACCGCTTTCCCTCTCGAACTCGACACTAACTCAACCAAATCTATACAATAATGACTTTATATTGTCAATATATGCTAAAAAAATCAAACACAATGCCTAACTATAGATTTCCAAGCGTGCTTCCCAAAATTCCAAAAATTGATCCCGGGCCTGCTTGGTCGAAACACGAGGTTCAGACCAAAATCAAATCCTCCATTCGCCCACGAGCCCGATTATATAATTTATTTTCAAACTCGACCCCAAAACGAGGTCTAAATCAAGAAAATATAGAAAACCCTAACTCTACCCATTTCCCCAAATTTCTACCCTAAATCACATGATTTGAACTTAGAAATTTGATTAATGGTGATGGAAAATGAAGAAAACAAGTTAAACCATACTTACCCAAGAAGCTTTGGTGAAGAGATGCTCCAAAAATCGCCTAGAAGCTTTGGAGAAGAAAGGTTTCGTGTTTTTAATGAAAAATTCCCGTACATACTGTTTCTGAAATTGAAATTTAACTAGGCAAAATTGCCCTTCGCGTTAGCGGGAAGAGAATCGCGTTTGCAAAGGGTAACTGGGCGGGGCATCGCCTTCGCGAGAAGGATAACGCGAACGCGTATAAGAAATACTGGGGGTCCCAAGTTTGGTCTACACAAATGCGGAAGGGAAACACGAACGCGATGAAGGAATTTGCTAGGGTCCAGGAATTTGGCCTACACGAACGCGTGAGACCACACGCGAACGCGATAAAGCATGTCGCGAACTTACACAATTGTGAGATATGGTTTACGAACGCGATGGAAGGAAAATTATGGCATTGCAAACATGGGAGAAAAGGCGCGAACGCAAAGAAAGAAATGCCTGGGCACCTGTTGTAGAATTTCTGCAATTTTTGTATGTTCTAAAACTTCGCGGAATGCCTCCGAAACACTTTCGAGCCCTCGGGTCTCCTAACCAAACACATACACTAACTCAACAACACCTTACGAACTTAACCGTGCAATCAAATCGCCAAAAATAACATCAAAATCAATGAATCAAACCTCAAAATCACTAGTTTTTCATCAAACTTCATAAACTTTCAAATTAGAGTTTGAGGTCCGAAACACGTCAAACGATGTCCGATTCCAACCAAAATTCACTGAAATATCTTAAAACACATATAAGATCTGTACCGGGCGCCGGAACCAAAATACGAGCCTGATACCAACACGTTCTAATCAATTTTCATTTCTATTTTCTTTAACAATTTCTTTTAAAAATTCATTTCTCGGGCTCGGGACCTTGGATTTCGATTCCGGGCATACGCCCGAGCCACATATTTTTCTATGGACGCTCCGTGACTGTCAAATCATGGGTCCGGGTCCGCCTACCCAAAATGTTGACCAAAGTCAACTTTACTCATTTTAAATACCAAATTTTAGCATTTTTCACAGAATTTCACATACAAGATTCCCGGATACTCGCCCGGAGTGCGCATGCAAATCGAGGCAACTAACAATGAGGTTTTCGAGGCCTCAGAAGCACAAAAGAGAAGGAAAATAGGTGATGACCTTTTGGGTCATCACACGAGTCAACCAATCATTGAGTCTATACTTCTGACAAGAAACATTACCTCATTCTGAACCAAATAATGATCTTTGCTCCTTAATATATTTCACGTAATCAGATTACACTGATCCTAAATCCAACAATCTCGTCTCACCCAGTACAAACTGATCAGGCAACAAGCCACCCCGACATGACCAAAAGTCCCATATGATGCCACAATGTGCCAATAGGCTACTAATTAGAATGCGATACAAAAAAGGAAAATGAACTATGAAAAGGAATTTCAATTACTCCACTCGCAAATCATACATGCGACACGGGCGCACAACTAATATGAGCTTCCTTCGGAAAATAGGAAACATAACACAATAATTAGATATGGGGAACTGTATTGAACAACACACTGTTGCGGAGTGCAACCCCATCGGAGCAATCATAACCATGGCGGCTTGCCACCCGATCCATACAACATAGCCATGGCGGCATACCACCCGATCCAAATAACATACCCATAGTGGCATTCCACCCGATCTATACATGGAACTCAGATAAGAAGATGTACATCGTGCTAAATTGCTCATTACAACAAAATACTAAATATCAGTCAGAAACACGCTAAGTGTATAATACCATTCCCTAGGGAGGCATATAACGTTATAACCCACAAACTCATGCACAACTGAAGTGCGATACATGATCTGAATCTCAAGAGCCATCCTGCTCATATAACCTCATCTTTGTGCGGAACCTCAACACATAAGAAATTCACCAAGCTGCTTCACAACTCGCACGGCACAATACATCATTACATGAAATAGCTGACAACGAAATAACACCTCGACTCCCTACCATAAGGAGCGTATTGCTGAGATAAATACATCTGGACTGATATAAAGCCCCTGTTCACATTTAAATCAATCCACTGATCTCAAGATGATTTCTGATTGCACCAACTAGGCTAATAACCTTTCAAAGGTTCTTGACAACTCCCCTTTTCTCATAACACATAAGAATAACCCTCATAACCGGAGCGAACCTCCATAGTCTATAACCAAATAAACAGGGTGCCCTCCAGGCATAAATTCTCAAATTAATGATATTACTACAATCCTTATACTTGGTTTAAATCTTTAATCATTCAAGTGACTACAAGTCACACTTATACAGTCTTCCTGTGGGACACGCTCCCACAACCTTCTGCAATGAATAACGGGTTCGCACATCCAAACCACCGGCCGTACTAACGCTTAAAAGTGATCGAGAATCATTAACTAGGATGCAAAGCCTTTTTCACAAAACACCAATCTCAGGTGACGCTGAAGACAATACCAACTTACCTTAAACACCGGAACTCCTTTCCTGCTCATCCGAGATTATGACATCCTTGTCTACACTGAGCTGTTACCTTGATCTTTACTTCAAATTATATACCACTCACTGCACCTAACATGCCAATATACGATAGAACACACTTTTCATCATAGCTTCGGAACCACTATCGGGCTAACACTTCATCATATAAAAGCTTTTCACTTAACTTACTTTAGGAGAACCATAGGAACACACAGGTAAATTCCCATAACCGTAGAACATGAAAATCTCAAAGTAGTGGTCTAAGCCACCATAGCCCTTCTGGGGCCCACCTCCGTGTATTAGGTCACAACTGTACACTACTTTCTAAATACCACCCACTACGGCGGCCGACAATCCTCACACGCACCGTCACAATTCACTTGCATAACTCGATCACGCTGAAAGAATTGCTCACTACCAGCAACAAGCCATACTGACTATGTCTAACCCATCCTTCTTCTTCCAATTTATCCTTAATTGCCATAGAAACCATCATAACTCCATTCAACACTTAACACATCCCATCCGCACTCATCCCGAGTGACCCTGAATCACGAGACCATGCTATATCAAATCCAATGAACCATTTTGTACCTCCCAATTGCTACATCGCAAGTCAAAAAATCATAGACATTCTGGGCCTTCACTTATAAGTTGTTGTAAAAACTTGATTCTTAATTGTACTTATAGGCTCGAAATCGTTAGGCACCATACTTTACCCCCTTTTTTCGAATCCATTAGTTACCGTTGTTAAGAGCAACCCGTTCTGACTTGGTCCCGAATATAATCTACTCCATAGATCTTAAACACATGAATACCCTCTCGACAAAGCACCAGGCGGAATCACTTCTCTCGAAACCCGCATCCATACAAGACATATGCCCTGCATCTTTCCCCAAGTCTGGACATGAGCCAATAAGGCCAACCATAGCAGGCCTTCGACAATCCATTTGCTCAAATTACCACTTATGGTCTTTTCCCGTAGCTGAGATAACCCATCAATATGCTAATAGCCTGAAACCTCACAAGTAGTTAACCATGCAACCCAATTTTAAGCGGTGGGACTCTCCCACTTAGCTCGAATCCACTATGACACAACTTTGGAATTTGTTGGGATTCTTTATCTCTTATTGATATAACCTTGCACCGTCAATCACCAAAATTCCCAGAATCTTTCTATAAAACCCCTTTTTGTACTCTGAGTCATTGACCACATTTGCACGACTGATCTCCTTGCAGTATAACCATTAGAATTCTTTGCAGAAGCTTCGCCAACCATGCGACCGCTAACCTGCTCACAGGGAATAACCCACCTGAGCTGGAGCTCACTCTTTAGTTGCACCAATCACTAAAGTTCCCAAATCATCCAAAACTCTCCTTAAGGTACGTGGTCATCCCACTGCAAAGCCCATATGCAACTCCGCCACTCTCCCACTTTGCGAAACTCATCCCCTTAATCAATTACTCGACCCTTGGTTTTTTATAATCGGCCTTCTAGAAATTTTAACCACCGCCTGACACTTCCTAGATGTCTTTCCTCATCCTTTGCTGTTCAGCTGCTGCCTTAAATAAAATCTATCTTTATGGCACTTAAACCCACGATTGCCGCTAACTTTACACCTTTCAGAAGATCATCTTTCTCATACCATCGACATTAGAAACACTGATTCATCCCTGAACTACCGCACCCTGCGATATCTGACAACTGCATTTTCGATACTATCTCCCAAAAGCTTGCCCCAAAGGCGAATTGTAGAAGGTCATAATGCCGGCGAGCTTAGTAGATTCATCAAGGACAATAACACCTCATAACATATGAGAATTCCTCCACGCTTTCAAATACCAAGCCTCATCACTCAATCGCAAATCTGCACATTCTTAGTCCGATTGCCTTTCCAACTCCATTGAAATAAAATACAGAATTTCTGAATCAGCATTGAGTAAACATCCCATCAAGTCATTCTCTGCCTTAACACATGAGCAAACATCCTACCATCATATCACTATTGCGGAACAATCGTTCATAAGCACCATGGCAACTTGTACCTAGCCTTAGAGCCCTCAGAAGTACCGTTACTGGGCTAAAACAATAAAATATCTTTCTACAAAGTGAGATAATAATCCGATCAACTATACCGGGAGAAACATCCCATATCACATTTGTATTACCATTACGGTTCTTCAATTCTCGATTTATAACCAGCGGTTTGTGTCGCATAAGATTGAGTATGAACGAATTAAAGGCATACGCCTCCAAGGATCAAATCGCACGATAACGAATCAAGAAGAGAAGTACTCCTAACAGTCCTGTAGCCTCCCGAAGATAAGTACAGACGTCTCCGTACCGATCCGCGAGACTCTATTAGACTTGCTCATGACTTGTGAGAACCTAGGAACCTAGTGCTCTGATACCATGTTGTCAAGACCCAAAATCCACTAAGGGTCATGGTGACGTCGGACACCGCTATCAGGCAAGCCAACTAAAATACTTAATTAGATTCCAATTTAAATAATTTTGAAAAACAAGGTTTTCCCTTCTTGTTTCGTAAGTAAAAAGCTAGCTTCTTCAATTCAAATTTAATAATAAATAATTAATACAAATATTTCAAATTTAATAATCAGCAATTAATACAAAATATTTCAAAACCATCCCAGAACCTGATGTAACAAGTGCATGAGCAATTTCTAAGAGATATTACAATACAACATCCGTCCGGAATACAGTGGACAGGAAGTAAATATAATTTACTGGAACGGGCTATATTAGCTGTGGGCCGCCTCGAAAAATGCAACCCACCTAGTTCCTGAATCATCCATGCTGCTACGCCCAGTAGACCATTAGAGTTACATATACCTGTGCAAAAGAAAGGCACAGAACTGTAGTATGAGTACGAAAACAATGTGTACTCAATGAGTATCCCGTCTAATCTCGAAGAAGTAGAGACGAGAAGGTCGACTTCGACACTTACTAGTGGTCCAATAATGATGTCAATAATTCATTAAATCGTGGACTTTATAAACATGATTTGTAATCCAATAGAAGGAAACGAGTAAAAAGTTAATTCGTTTATATGAAATTTCCAAAATTTTCTTTAAATTATTTATCCAAATATTTTCAAACCATGAAGAGGAAATAACAACTTTAATAAGTTCAAGGCAACAATACCGGCATGCGCAAATAATCACCAGGGGATGTATAGCCCGATCCAAAATAAAAGTAAATTGTGCACTGCCGAGGATCGAACGGATCGAACCATAGATGCATCTATTATCCTGCTCACAAACTATCCTGCGATGCAGTCAACAAAAAATAAACAAATACCCTACTCGTGAATCATACATACGACGCGGTACACATAGAAATACATGCTTAAATAGCCAATTACGAATTTATCAGGGAACAGTCATCCAAATAAAGGCTAATTCACTTTTTTAACGATTTAAGAAAATGAAGTTTAATCCTTTTAGAAATTCATTTACTAATTCAATGTGCTTAAGCGATTCAAGCTATCAATAGGTTCACAAATAATCCAAGTATAGAATATTTTTGGGTCCTAACTACCCAGACAATAGCATAATAGTAGCTACACACAAACTCTCCTCACCTCGTGCGTACGTAGCCCCCACAAATTGGAGCACATAATCAATTATTTCACCTATGGGGACAATTCCCTCTTACAAGGTTAGAAAGGAGACTCACCTCACTCTGAAGATCCATAATCGGCATTTCGCGCCCTTCCGAAGAATTGAATCGATGCACAATGCTCCAAAACTAGCCAATAATTGCGTAAACCCATTAATATATGCTAAGGTACTCATTATAATCGAATTTATAGAAATTCCTAACCCCGATCGAAAAGTTGACAAAAAGGCCTTCCGGCCCACGTTCCCGGAATCCGAAATTTTTTGAAGATAAAGATTACCCATGATCTCACGAACTCAGATATATTATTTTCTCTAAATTCTATCCCCAAAATCATGGTCAAATTCCAAGAATATAGATTTCTAGGTCTTTCTACCAAAACCCCAAATTTTTACTCATTTACATACCAAAATCTATACATAATCGATGTATTTAACTCAAGATGGATGGGATTAGCTTAACTTATCGCTGATGAAGAAAAATCCACTTGAAGCTCTCCCAAAATCGCCCAAGCCAAGAAAATATGAGAGAAAATGGCCAAAACACGATTTTCAAAACACCTTTCTGCCTCCAGCACTTTTCGCACCTGCGGTCCCTCGACCGCTTCTGCGGTTCCGCAGGTGTGGTTCTACTACCACACTATGAGCCTTCCCAGGCTGTCCCTTTCCCACTTTTTCATCTTCTCCACCGCAGGTACGTTCCCTCATCTGCGAAAATATGACCGCATCTACGGTTCCTTCTCCTCCAGTCCAAAATCGCTTCTGCGGATATTTTACCGCAGGTGCGGTCCCGCTTCTGTGGTTCCCTGACCGCATCTACGGTCCCAGCTCCTTTCACCAAATCCCATATCTTCGGCTTTGTGGTCGCTTCTGCAGCTCTGCACCTGCGGCCCATTTCTTGCAGGTGCGGTTATGACAACAACAAGCACTTGAGCCTTCTTCCAAACTCCAAATTTGATCTGTTAATAATCCAGAATCCACCCGAGGCCCCCGGGACCCAAACCAATCATACTAACCAGTCCCATAACATATTACGGACTTTCTCGACGTCTTAAATCACATCAAACAACGCTAAAATCATGAATCAACCTCCAATTCAAGCTTTAAGAACTTTGGAACTTCAAACCTCTACTTTCGATGCCGAAACCTATCAAATCACGTCCGATTGACCTCAAATTTTGCATACAAGTCATATTTAGCATTACGGACCTATTCCAACATTCGAAATCGGATTCCAACCCCGATATAAAAAGTCCACTTTCGGTCAAACTTCTTAAAAATCTTCAAATTTTTATCTTTATCCAAATCGCTCCAAAATGGCCTACCGACCTCTGAATTCACTTCCGATCGCGCTCCCAAATCCAGAATCACCATACGGAGCTACTCCGAGTCTCAAAATTTCAAACGGACATCAATAACATGGAAATCCATTTCAAGCCAAACTTATGAAATTTCTTCTAAAGTGCTAACTTCCACAATAGGCGTTAAAATGCTTTTGGGTCACCCAACACACGATCCGGGCATACGCCCAAGTCCATAATCATCATACGAACCTGCTGGAACCTTCAGATTCCAATTCCAAGGTCGTTTACTCAAAAATTTAATCTTAGTCAATTCCTTCAATTTTAAGCTTTCAAAATGAGAATTCTCTTTTCAAATTAGCTCAGAACTTCCCGGAATTCAATTTCGACCACGCGTACAAGTCATAATACCTGAAATGAGGCTGCTCATGGCTTTAGACTGCTGAACAACATGCTACAGCTCGAAACGACCGGTCGGGTTATTACATCAGCTTTCTTCCTTGATTCCGAGTTTTCCCAGAATGGTTCTTGAATCGAAGTTTTAAATTGGAGTTTGTGGCTGGCTTTTAAATTTCGACACTTGGTTGATTTCTGTCCGGATTTTTTTTCCGCGATTTTGATTTGGTCAGCTGCTCCTGCTTAACATTTTTGCCTGTTTCGCTGAAATTTGGTTGAGCCCTGTCAATCTTTGTTCATCTGTGGTTTCATGTTTGGTGGCCGAGTCGGCGAATCAAATTTCGCTAAGCTCCGTTTTATTTTTTTGTTAAGGTTGAATCTTCAATTTTGTGATAGCTCCTGTCAAGCTTGAACTAAGACATGATTTGGTGTATATCTCGATTTCTTGTGTTTTGGACATGTTGACATTTTTATGAGTTGGGAAATTCAGCATGTTAATATATAAAATATTCATGGTTTGATTTCTTCTTTTGTTTGTTTAATAAAATTAGATGCAGTTGCAGAAGTTATAGAAGTTATATATTAGTTTGTGAATATGGAAGATTGATTATTTCGTACATGTGAATTTTGAATCAATGGATTTTTGTAACAATTCATGCTTCAGTTAGGTCCAATCCACAATTTTGGCCATGAATAATATTGTTGCTAAAGATTCAATTGTTTAAGCATCTTCTATTAAGTTATTAGATAATAGTAAAGCAAGGTAGTTTTCTCAAACTATTAAATAGCTAGGCTTTTCTGTTAGATGACTAAAATTTTGCTTCCCACTATCTTCTATGCTTTATTTATTTTGGTTGTCATTTTCTGTTAAAGAATTGGTTCTACTGGATAAATCATAAACCCACTTTGAAATCACTATTTTGATACATTCATTGGATTTGAATTCAGTGATGAGAAAGGTGGAGCCGCATACTCTTTGAACTAGCTCACTAAAAAAAATCTGTGTTATGCTTCACCGATTAATTTGATCGTTCTTGTTTCATTCTTCCATGTGCGAGACAAAGAAATGCTTTGTAGATCGTGATGAATTTTGGCCTCTTAAATTTTCTTTCTTGTTTGCCTACATGGATATTTGGATATGATTTTTTTTTATCCTAACTCTGTTGTGACACTTTAATATTGAATGGGTAGGCGTACCTTTAGGACACTTATTATCGTATTTGTGTATACGTTCGCATGATATCGTCACAATTTTTTTAAAATTAAAATCAAGATATGCGTTCGCGCAACCTTAGGCGAAACAATGTTAATAGTAATAAAATATTATTAACTGTGTACACGTTCGCGTGACCTGAGTACGATTTAAAAACGAATATTCATAAAAAAATGCTTTTGGATTGTGATTAGGTATATGTTCGCGTAACATAATTATGAATTTCGTTGTGAAAAGTAACTCGAGGGATGCGCTCGCGCAACTTCAACCAAACCCTTCTTAATAAAATAAACAAAGCATTATTAATTGTGGACACATTCGCGTGACATAATTTTTGACACGCCACAAGAAAAGAGTATACGTATGCGTAATTCAACTCTTTAATTACGAATAAATCAAGTGATCTTAAAGCGGTAAAAAGATAATTGCACATAGGTCTTAAAAATGAGTAGTTAAAAAATTAAGCCAAGTATAAATTGCAAAATGACCGTGCTAGAACCACGAAAATCGGGAATGCCCAAACACCTTCTCCCGGGTTAACAGAATTCCTTATCTAGAATTTCTGGTTCGCAGACTCTTTAAAAATAAAACTTCCTCGATTTATGATTTAAAATAAACTAGTGAATTGGAACACCAAATAAACTATCCCAAGTGTCAACTCTGAATTGAATAAATAATCTCATTTCGAATATTGTCACTTTAATTGAAAAAACTCTCTTATATACCGCCCTCTCGGTGTGTGTGTAAAAAAGGAGGTGTGACAGGGGGGTAGTCATTTGTATATAACTTTGTATGGCTTTTCTCTTCTTTTTTTATTGTATTTCCTCCCTTTCCTTTTCTATTTGTATTTTGTATCATTGCTTCCATTGAATTTTATGTTATATAACGACAAAACCTCTTATTATATTGATCCTCGAAATAGAAAATTAGGATATTTCCTTCAATTGGGTGGTTTTCGTTTTTCATTGGAACTCTGCTAAGACTACAATAACAACAACAACAATAACCAAAAACCCAATTTGATCCCAACAAGTGGGGTCTGGAGAGGGTGGTCTGTACGCAGACCTTACCCCTGCCTAATGCAAATAGAGATGCTGTTTCCAATAGACCCTCAACTCAGGAAGGTCAAGAAGAAGAATAAAAGGAAAGCAAAGGAGGAAGAAAGATGGAAGATAAATGAAAAAAAAGATACAGGATAAGTGGTAACAAATATTAGCAATAGGGAATACAATACCTAAGGGGAACAAAACTACATAACATAATAAAAGTCTAAGAATATAAAAGGACATGCATACTACTAAGACTATCGGTGAGCAACTATAAACTACCTACTAACCTTCTACCTTAATCCTCGGCCTTCACACTCTCCTATCAAGGGTCATGTCCTCAGTGAGCTGAAGCGGCGCCATGTCCTGCCTAATCACCTCTCCCCAATACTTCTTAGGCCTACCTCGACCTTTTCTCAAACTCTCAATGGCCAACCTCCCACACCTCCTAACTGGAGCATCAATGCTTCTTCTCTTAACATGGCCGAACCATCTTAGCCTCGACTCTCGCATCTTGTCCTCCACGGAGGCTACTCCCACTCTGTCCTGGATATCTTCATTCCTAATCCTATCTCTCCTGGTACACCCACACATCCATCTTAACATCCACATCTCTGCTACTCTCATCTTTTCTACGTGGGAGTTCTTGACTGGCCAACACTCAGCCCCATACAGCATAGCCAGTCAAACCACCACTCTATAAAACATACCTTTAAGTCTTAGCGGCACATTCCTATCACACAAAACACAGGAAGTGAGCATCCACTTCATCCATCCTGCTCCAATGCGATGTACGACATCTTCATCAAACTCCCCGTTACCCTGGATAATAGACCCGAGGTACATAAAACTCGCTCTCTTGGGAATAACTCTACTAAGACTAAAAAACAAATCAACAAAAAGACTTGTAGTTTTGTCACTTTCAGTGCAGTGCCTTGTTTGATCAAGGGGCAGAGCAATAGAGGGCTATCTGGCCCACCACAGTCTAGGATACACACAGATTTTAGTAGCCCTTCAATGGCATACAGCTCCAGACATGGGGACCAGTCTGGGTCCATTTAGACTTACCACCGTACTGCACATCAAGCCCAAAATAGTGTGGGTTCCCATTAGCACCAGTCTAGTGTTACTAGGGGACCCCGTGGTCCTTTCTATGGTTGCGGGTTGACGGGTCATATACAAAGGTTTTGACCTAACAGGCAACAAGGTTTGAGAGCTCATTCGACACCTTATACGGCTACTACTTCGATTGTACAACTTCCAACTAGGGGTAATGGAGCCCACAGTGCGCGCAATGCAGGAAAGATTCCACAAGAAGCTGCCACTTCTCAGGGGACTCATTCTTATTTATATGCCATACCTACTCTACTGCAGAGGCTTCATATGCAGTCGTCACAGGTATACTTACTGTTTTTGCTCTAAATATGTATTCTCTTATGGATCCCGGATATACTTTTTCCTATGTTACTTCGTACTTTGCCTTGGATTTTGGGATAGAACCAGAACAACTACTTGAACAATTTTTGATGTCGACTCTGGTGGGAGATTCTCTTATTGGATACCGTATCTATAGGGGTTTTTGTGATTATAATTCAAGATTGAGAGACTACGACAGACCTCATTGAGCTAGAAATGGTTAACTTTGATGTGATCATGGGGATGGATTAGCTATACAAGTTTTACGCCTTCCTTGATTATCGTTCTAAAGTGGTCAAGTTTAAGTTTCCTAATGAGTCAGTTCGTGAGCGGAAGGGAAATATCATTGATCCTCGAGGTAAGTGCATTTCATACCTTAAGGCAAAAAAGATGATTATAAAGGGATGTCTTTATCATTTAGTCAGAGTCACTAACACAACTGCGGAGGTAGCTGTCACACCTCCTTTTTTCCTACACCCCAGTAATGGTATAAAGGAGTTTTTCCAATTAAAGGATAATCGAAATGGGATTTATATTAAAAGATTCAGAGTCTCCATTTGGAAGATTTATGTTGTCCCAAGACACCGGTTGAATCCCGAATCGAGGAAAAAAGTGACTTTGTTTACCAGTCCGCGAACCAGAAATCCGAGTAAGGAATTCTGTTAACCCGGGAGAAGGTGTTAGGCATTCCCGAGTTTTATGGTTCTAGCACAGTCGCTCAACTGTATATTCGGCTTAATTATCTGATTTTAAATAAATATGAACCAATTTGCAAATTCTAGTTTTAACCGCTTTTATTCTTTTTTAGAGACATTGCAGCGTTATTAAAACATGTCTCGAACCATGTCACATAAATGCACCCGCAGATTTTGACACATTTTAACATCGTTGAGATTTGAATTTGGGTCACATAAATGCGCACCCGAGTTTAGGAAAGTAGATTATTAAAATACGTGCCTAAAAGCAACTAACTCGTTGTTAACTTTGCGAGGGCCATAAAAATTAGCTAAATGGAGCGCCTCGAGTTCTAAATATTCTAAATAAATAATTAAAGAGGACCACGCAATATGTGATTTGATTTGGGCAACACGCCTCAAATTTTAATTTAAAGGCTTCTACATTAATTTATGGAAAATGTACGTTATTGGGTATTGTAATATGGCTAACCCCCATTATTCCAAAAAGGGCTGATTAATTGACTAAAGGACATGGAGACCACCTGGGTCGCTACTAAAAAACTCAGATCAAGAATTTGGGCCAATTTGGAAAATGAGCCTGGCCCAGCAAAAAAAATATGTATGGCTGATACTACCATTTCCAGCGACTAACTCCAGGGATTTGGGCCCACATTGAGCCCAAGTGGGAAAAACAAAAGGACCTTAACGTCCAACCTCATATCGAGTCCTAGCAGCGCCTGAACTATCAAATTTGCACTTGCACGTGCGGATCAAATTAGTTTGAACACACCCAATAATTAACGATTGAAATCCACAATTGAACCATTCATGAGATCGTATATTATTGTTCAAATCAAATTTAAAATTTAGATATGAAGACTAAAAGCAGCCAATGGACTCATAAAACTTAAATCTATACACTACAACTCATTATTTGATTGCCAAATTTAGGGGGAAAGGGTCAGTAGACAAGTGTAACGACCCGACCCGTTGTCTCATGTATCTCCACCCCGTTTTCCCCGTTTTATGCTTCTATATGTTTCATTATATGTGTTTGGTGAATTTTAAGTAATGCGGATAGAGTTTGGTTGGAAATGAGACAATTAGTCTCCTTAAGAGAAGGTTAGTTTGGAAAAGTTAACCGGATGTTGACTTATGAATTAGAGGGATCGGATGTGAATTCCGGTGGTTCGGTTAGCTTTGGGGGATGATTTGTGGCTTAGGAGAGTGATCAGAATTGAAATTAGAGGTCCGGTGTAAAATTAGGCTTGAAGTGGCTAAGTTTGAATTTTGACGAATTCCGGTTGATAGGTGAGATTTTGATCCGAAGGTCGGAATGGAATTTCAGGAGTTTTAGTAGCTCCGTTAGGTAATTTTTGATATGCGTGCAAAGTTTCAGGTCATTCGGAGGTGTTTAGGTCGGATTTTTGATCAAATGCAAGTTTCGGAAGTGTTAGTTTTACTTAGGCTTGAATCCGTGGTAATTTGGAAAAACGGATATTAACGATAGTGTTTTTATGGCTCGAGCAAGTTTGAATGAAGTATTAGAACATATTTGTGCTTTTGGTTGAGGTGCCGAGGTCCTCGGGGTGATTTCGGATGGCTAACGGGGATTTTTGAGTTGAAAAATGCAGCAGAAAAATTGCAGAGAATTTTTGTTCTATGCGATCGCATAGGCATCATTGCGTTTGCATAGAAGGTTTGGCAAGGGGCTCAGACCAAGCCTATACGATCGCATAGGCTTGGGAGGATGGTCAGTGCGTTCGTGTGAGTAGTTGTGCGATCGCATAGGAGGAATTTTGGGAAGATGAAATTTGTGCTATGCGATCGCAATGGTAGTTATGTGATCGCATAGGGTTAAAAATTCCTGGGCAGAATGCTTTTAAGAGTTATTTCATCCGTGACCCATTTATTATTTTCACCATTTTTACTACGCTAAGAGAGCTTTTTGGTAGATTTGAAGAGGGTTTTCGACGGGTATTGATTAGAGGTAAGTCTCTTGACTTAGAAATATCATTTTATTGAAGAATCAACACTTAAATTCATGAAAGTCGGTTTAAATTGTGAAGAACTAGGTCTTGGTTTTGAAAAATGAATTTTTGGGATTTTAAAGGCCATTTGAGTTCCGATTTTGATAAAATTTATATAGACTCATGGCGAGACGAAGAATCCAGTGATGTAAATTTTGAAATTTTCCGAGAAGTGGGCACGGGGCTCGGGTTTTGCCAACTTCATGTTTTTGAGTATTTTTCTAGTAATTTCAATTGGGTTATTGTCCATTAGCCTATTGTAATGTATTCGTTGTTGTTTTAACTAGATTCGACGCGCGAGGAGGCGGATTCGAGAGGAAAAGGCATGGCGGACTAGTTTTATGGCCGGCTTGAGGTGAGTAATAGATGTAGATGATGACCTGAGGGTTTGAAACCCCGATATATCACACTGTGACGCTATATTGAGGCGAGACACGTACTCTACGGTGAGTGCGGGGTCGTTTGTGATTGGAGGACTATGGCTTAGTCCGTCCGAGTGATGTTCATAATGTGCATTGACTAGAAATTGATTGGTAAACATCCTAATTGGATTGCTATGAGCATAGTTGGGATGCGTGTCGATTATTTGGTTCCTGTAGGGATTATTATCACTGTTTCCATGATGCTTAGCATGTTTTCATAATATCAGTCCCGAGCTAAACATTGTCTTGAAATGACTAGCAAAATTCTAAGGTTTTGAACACCTAATTTATAATTACTGATAATCGGAACCTAAAAATGGTAAGTTTGACTGTGCCTGTGTGGATTGCATGCATATAGCTGGACTGATAGTGGATCGGGCTACACGCCATAGCGTATGTTACTATGATATTGCGCTTGGGCTGTAGGAGCCCCTCCGGAGTCTGAACCCCCACAGTGAGTGCGGGTACCCAAATGGGTCGGGCTGTACTCTGCAGCGGTCATGTGCATTGCATTGCATTCATACATCTATACCTGCATGTGTTATCTATCATTAATTGTTGTTATTATACTGTTAAATGTGTAGGAGTATTGGTTATAGCTTTGCATTGTTGTATTTCGGGTTTTCTTACTTTCAGCCATTATATATGTCTATTACCACTTAGTTGGAAGTACTCATTTTACTCCCTGTACCATGTGTGCAGATCTAGGTATCCCGAGAGTTTAGCTGAGCTTTTGCTAATTTCAGAGTTTGTTCGGAGTTGTCGAGGTATCTGCCTAACATCCGCAGGACCTGACTCCTTCCCTATCTCTTTTGATATCTTTCCGCAGTTTTGAGACTATGTATTATTGGAGTCTTATTACACTGTATTGTTATAGGCTCTAGACTCATGACCCCCAGGTGTTTGGAAGTATATTCTGTGTTATAGTGATATTCAGCATAATCTTTTAGTTTTATTGTTATTAATGATATTCAAATAACTGGTTTTGAGCTTCTTGCTCGGGTTGAGAGTGTAAATGGACGGGCTTGCCTAGCATTTGTGTTGGATACCGTCACGACCGGGATTGGGGTCGTGACAAGTTGGTATCAGATCCTAGGTTACTAAGCCTCATGAGTCATGAGCTGGTTAGTAGAGTCTCGCGGATCGGTACAAAGACGTCTGCATTTATTCTAGAGAGGCTGCAGAACCTTTAGGAAAACTTCACTTTCTTGGAATTCTTATCATGCGTACTTTATTCAGATTGAGATATAACTCTTGAAATTCCTTCCACATGTCTGTATGCGCATATGAGCGCTCGGCATTATAAGTGCCCTGATGGCTTGTGATTCCCGATCGATAGGCGAGATGTGATTCCGTTAGTTTGATGTTGGGCCTGTCTGGAGGACTTGAGGCCGGATCTTGCCTATGTCTTGAGCACCGAGGTTCTGATTGTGTGAGTAAGTGTTCTGAACTTATATGTTCGATATTGTCCCTATTAGCCGGAATGGCAGTTGGATATCCATGTGATGAGTATGTTAGCACTGCAAGATGTATCTATGTGACTTGGTAGTGACGAAGGAGTCTGCTGAATGATAGATGAGCTGTTAAGTGGTTCGTTTCTTATTGTGATCTGTTGTGTAGCCCCGATTTATGGGCGCGTGAAGAATATTTTCATGTCTCTTAGTTGGAAAGTAAAGTACATTACATGTGGCGGATGAGTTCAGACTCAGGAAGACCAAATGGCTGTGTTATGTGTATGATGGTGGAAGGTGTGCTGAGATACTAAATTAATGCGAAGCAGGTGGGATATCTCCTGTGGAGTGTCCTTAAGTGGTATGATCCTTATATGTATATTAGAAGATCTCATATGTAATTAAAAGGTATTTTCTATGTGTTATGATTCGAATAGGTGCAATGCATGTACATGTATCCATGTTGATAATATAATACATGTAGTATTGAGATTAATGTTGTTGATATACATTGTGATGCTTTTTCAAGTTGTGGGCGTGTTGTTAGGATGGCTTTGGTGATTCTCTGGCAGGTGGATAGGCTCAATTACAAAGGAAACTCTTTCAAAATTTTTGAAAAATTTGGGGAGTATAAATTTTGTTGCCTAGAGTGGGCTTAACTGTTGCGGAATGAATGAGAGAATTGCAAAAGAGTTATAATACTAGATGATCTGTGTTTTCACAACTTATAAGTGATTTGAGTTCAATCTCACTATAATATTGTGGCATCATTAGAGTAAATGTATTATGGGTTATTAAATGTGTCCTGATAGATGGGTTCGAGCTAAGTTAGGGTGGTTGTTGTTGATTAGCTGATCGCACGGTTATGTGCTATGTTGTTTCCGTTTCAAGGTATGCTGGCGGATCAGTCCTGGTTGCAGAAAATGAGCCGAGGATGGCACGAGTGAAGCAAAATTTTGATAAAGGTCATATGGTGCTTCGTAGATGTGAGGAAATAATAGGATGTCTTGAGCTGTTGATGATAAAGAATGATCGGTGTATAGAAAAGGAAGATGTTCGTTTGTATTGGAATGATGTCATATCCTTCGGTGTCAAAGTGCTAATAAGGCACGAGTGGTTCTGTTCGTTAAGTTAGGTAACTTGCAGTTGGAATAGGAGTGAATGACTCTCGAGAAGGGTTTTGTTGTGTTCAAAATTTTGCATGTAATCATCAGGTGTCCAAGGTTGTGTATGTGGTCAGAGACTGTTTATTCATCGGGGAATGTCGAGGCTTGTGGTATTTTTATGTTAATTATGGGATCCTATGTATCAGTATCTGGGAAATAATGGTAACGAAATTCCGATTCGCAGGAAGTTCTTCAAGTAAAGTGTTCTGGAACTTGGTATATTTGGGAAGAATTGAGAGAGTATTCGGTGGCCTATGGGTCTTAGACAGTGTGGTCTTATGTTCGAGTCTCGTGTGG
>MU693169.1:0-43761 GCA_026770625.1 Nicotiana glauca
TCTCTTGAACCTCTACTTAAACCAATCCCCATTCCCTCTTCCCCTTTATGTGCTGAGCCTTGACTAGAGCCTGATAGTGTCCTAATCACCATCTAGGCCCAAGTCTGACTTCTAATGTCTGCTCTTTATTTGTTTGGACCAAGTAAGGGGTCAGGGGTATGCCAGTCTATGCCATGGCTGGGTATGACCACCTCCTGCTGTGGTTCCTCCCTCACTTTTCACTTACTCCTAGTTCTTAAGTTCTACCCCCCTTTGGTAAGCCATGCTTAGGGACCTGGAGTTCCCTCTGAACTTGGATGCCCGAGGGCTTGTAATTCCACACTTGCACTCTTCTGTTACAACATTCACTCTTTAGGGTGTAAGCATTACCTGGGCTCTTAAAGCTCCTTCGAACTTTGAAACACTCTAAGAGAAGGCCTTGGAATCTGGAACCCGGATTTGGTAAAACACATGTATTGGATATCAAGATTGCATTAGGCAGTTTGGATCTAGCTGTGGGCTATGATGTATTTTATTTTTACTTTTGGCTCTGTAATAATAACTTTGTAATAAAAACTTGGGGAATATAGTAGTAAAGGGTATGGGAGGGGTTTTTAGTTGTTTGCATGTTAAAAGGGTAGAGACCATGCCTATAGGATCAATATTGTTGTTTAATTACTTAGATACCATGCTTATAAGATTCATGCTGCAATTCAACCATTTAGATATCATGCCTATAGGGTTTTTAATGTTTGAACTCGACCACTTAGATATCAAGCCTATAGATTTAATGCATAACACACAATCTGGTCATATAGAAACTTTGCCTATAAGGTGTAATATTCAGTCATATTGCAATTCATTAGAAATCCTGCCTATAGGACTTAATATTCATGCAAATCAGTTGCATATAGAAATCATGTCTATAGGGAATGCATACGCGTAGGCAAAACTGTAGGATAACCAGGCCTGCCACCTATTTACCAACTCCGTAATAAGTTCTAAAATCCAGAATAAGTCCGTATCGCCTAATCTGTTTAAGTATTAATAATTGGCTAATCGGTTTTAGCGTTTCAGTATCACGTTCTCAAAATTCTTATGAGCATGTAATGCTTTTTTTTAAAAACTTTACAAGTCTGTCTGTAACAATTCTTTTAAACCTTCTGCCTAAATTCTATTTATCTTTCTGAAGCTATCTTTCAAAACAGTCCTTTAATTCACTCTTTCTTTTAAGGTACTTTACATTTTTTACAACTCTCCTGTATTTTCACTCAAACAAATCTGCATATTCCAAAGTCATTTTGAACTTCTGCAATTTTCAACTTCCTGTTTAAATTCTTATGCATTAGGCTTTTGTCTGAAATCAGTGCTTTCTAAATAATTCATTTAAAATACTCCAATTCCTAACAATTTGCTCCAAGTTGCCTAATGTAGACCTTTTATCTAATTCTATGTGTTAAACTGATCCGTCAACCGCTTAATTTTAATTTAAGACCAAACCAGTATATGCAAGACATGTTAACTATATGTTGTCTGTTTAAAGGGGTTTCTTTGAGCCTTGATTTGTCTTATTATTCTTTCCCCTACTTGGTATCTGTTTTGAATGACGAATTAGACTTTTATCCTTTGAAACTCCATGCAAAGCCCCATCCCTTTCTTCCCCTTTTAGGATTAGAAGTCCTAACACCCCATGACTGATAGGTTGGGATGGGTAGTAGCATGCAATAGGCAAACGATACCATTCCGTGCTCCAATACCTTAACAGGGTTGGAAGGGTAGACATGGAGATGATGATTACACAATAACACTATGTGCACAATCAGGTGCCGGTGTTGTGAGAATGATCCATGTAATGTATAAACCTAGGAACCCCCCCCTTCCCCTTTATTAGTTTAATAATTTTTTAGAATTTTTAAAAGTTGTCCAGTCTTCAATTCCGTTCCTCGTACTTCATTCAAGTTACTTGTACCAATTATTTAACCCCTTTCCTTTACTTGTATCTCTTCTTTAATCACAAAAACCATTTTCTTCCAAATTTCAGCACTTCTAAATCCTTTTCACATTTTTTATTTGTAACCATGTCCAATGTTTGCAATGCTTGTTTGTTTATTTGTTTACTTGCATTTAAAGTCACAATTAAGCACGGCCGGGAACCACACTAGTGGATCTTGAGGGGTGCCTAACACCTTCCCCTCGAGATAATCTCAAGCCCTTACCCGAACTCTGGTTTTCTTTCAAAATCTTCTTCTCTTCTTTTAAAGTGTCCTAATGCACTATAATTATTAGGTGGCGACTCTCCAAAATCCATAACCCAAATTCCCCGAAAGGGGATAAAAGAGTCATTCCACCCATAATGTCGAAACCCGCTTTCTCGCCCTTAGAGAAAAACGTGGGGGAGGGGGGGGGGGCATCGACAATCTGCACACGAAGTGCACGGTGTAGCATGAGTACAACCAACTCAATAAGTAACAAGTCTAACCGTTGGGCTGGAAGCAGTGACGAGCCTCACAGATATGGTTCAATTACTGAAGATATAGTATAGAAATGTAGACATGCTTTCATGTTTAAAAAGTTAAGCTCTAACAAATAAGATAATTCAAGTACACTAAAATAAGAAAATAATATGTCTCGATATCTACATTTCAGTTATGTATGCCAACTAAAATACAAAACAATGATGAAATCATCTGCATACTCTCAGAGTATCAATCACTCAGTCCTCCCATATACTCAATCCTCACAGTCACTCATTCCTCGCGGTCACTTCTTCCTCACAGTCACTCAATCCTCCTAATTGCTCGGCACTTGCACTCAGTAGGTACATGCGCTCACTGTGGAAGTGCAAAGTCCGGAGGGCAGATCTAGCCTAAGCGCTATAATAAGCCAATCATGGCATGAATCAATATAACATGATGCGGTGTGCAGTCTGATCCCATAAATATCCTCACAATCCGGCCCTCTGCCTCACATAATGACCAATCTCTCCAGTATCTTGGGTTCACAATGTCATGAAAATCAACCCAAACAATAATGATATGAAATATCAATAAATGGGAGCAAAGACTGAGATATAATATGCAGATGATAGATGTGACTGAGTACATAATTACAAATTAAGCAAGTAATTTAACAGCAATATGTCCTTTGTGGGTCCCAATATTACCAACATATAGCCTAAGAATGATTTTTAACATGAATCGTAGTTCAACTTCTCTAACACATGGATAAAATAAGGATAACAACAAGGTTATTCAACTATACAGTTCCACGGAATCGAGGGAGTCACAATTCACACGGTGCACGCCCACATGCTCGTCACCTAGCATGTGTGTCACCTCAAGATCAACCACATAACACATAATTCTGAGATTCATACCCTCAGAATCAAGTTTAGAAGTGTTACTTACCTCAAACCGTGCAAATCCTAGTCCAACAAGCCCTTGCCTCGTGAAACGACCTCTGAATTCCTTGAATCTAGTCGCAAACATCGATACAGTCAACTCAAGCTATAGGAATCAAATTATATGAAAATTCTAAGTTCTACATCAAAAGTCAAAATGTCAACTCCAAGGCCCACGTCTCGGAATCCGATAAAAGTTAAAAGATCCGAAAGCCCATTCAACCATGAGTCCAACCATACCAAAATTACACAAATCCAACACCAAAATTCTGCTCAAATCCCCAATTTTAACTCTCTAATCCCTACCTAAAACTCCCAAAATTTCAACAACAACAACCCAGTATAATCCCACAAGTGGGGTATAGGGAGGGTAATATGTACGCAGATCTTACCCTTACCCCGAGGGACAGAGAGGCTGTTTCCAGGAGACCCTCGGCTCAAGAAAGCAACAAGAGATGGTTTATTAGTATTATATAGAAGCATAATAAAATAACATAAAAATAACATAAAATACATAACATAACATAACATAACATAATAAAATAATAATAAAATAACAAAATAATAGCAATATACCAGAAATATAGGAAATGCGAAAAAGAAAAGGATGCAAGGTATACTAATATCAAACAGATAATCAGTTGCATCCTAAGACTAACTCCTACCTGCTAGTCTCACTTTAGTGCGCTGTAGAAATATTCACAACTTCCCCCTAACCTACAACCTTAATGCTCGATCTCCATAATTCCCTGTTAGGAGCCATGTCCTCAGTAATCCTAAGTCGCGCCATGTCCTGCCTGATCACCTCTCCTCAATACTTCCTAGGTCACCCTCTACCTCTCCTCGTTCCCACCATAGCCATTCGCTCGCACCTCCTCACTGGTGCATCAGTGCTCCTCCTCTGAATATGCCCGAACCATCTGAGTCTTGCTTCCCGCATCTTGTCTTCTATGGGGGCCACGCTTACCTTCTCTCGAATATCTTCATTCCTAATCTTATCCATCCTTGTATAACTGCACATCCACCTCAACATCCTCATCACTTCTACTTTCATCTTCTGGATGTGTGAGTTCTTAACCGGCCAACAATCGGTCCCATACAACATGGGAGGCCTACCCACTGCTCTATAAAACTTACCTTTTAGTAATGGTGGAACTTTCTTGTCACACAGGACTCCCATCGCTACCCTCCACTTCATATACCCCACCCCTGTATGGTGTGTTAAATCCTCGTCGATCTCCCCAATCCCCTGGATAACTGACCCAAGGTACTCGAAACTACCCCTTTTAGAGATGACTTGAGAGTCAAGCCTCATTTCCACTCCCATTTTCGTCGGCTCAGCCCCAAATTTGCACTCGAGGTATTCTGTCTTTGTCCTTCTCAACCTGAAACCTTTTGACTCAAGTGCATGTCTCCAAACCTCTAGCCTCTCGTTGACGCCGCGTCGTGTCTCTTCAATTAGGACAATATCATCAGCAAATAGCTTGCACCATGGCACCTCTCCTTGAATATTATGCGTTATGGCATCCATCACCAGGGCAAATAGGAAAGGGCTGAACGCAGACCCTTGGTGAAACCCCGTAACAACTGGAAAATGCTCGGAGTCACCTCCTACTGTCCTGACCCGAGTCTTAGCTCCATCATACATTTCTTTAATCACCGTAATATAGGCAACCGGGACCCCTTTTACCTCTAAGCAGATCCATAAGACAACCCTAGGAACCCCGTCGCACGCTTTCTCTAGATCGATAAAAACCATGTAGAGATCCTTCTTCTTATCCCTGTATTGTTCAACCATCCTCCTAATAAGGTGGATAGCTTCTGTGGCAGATCGCCCAGAAATGAACCAGAACTGGTTGTCTGAAATAGACATCGTCCTTCGCACTCGATGTGAGTCTGAGATAAACAGGGGATATGGCCATAGATATTATGTTATTCCTGTTAAAATCCCCACAGGAGTAGAAACATAAACAGGGGCACTCAATGAATCCCGAGGTACACCCAAATGCGAAGCAAAGTAAGAAGACACATAAGAGTAAGTAGAGCCTGGTCGAATAGAACCGATGCCTCTCTGTGACAAACCAGTATAATACCTGTAATGACTGAGTTGGAGGCAACAGCCTAGGTACTAGCATGAATAGCATAAAATTTGGCCTGGCCCTTCTCTCAAGGGCGACCTCTACCTCCCCGACCTCCGCCCCTAGTTGGCTGGGCAGATGGGGTAGCAGTTGGAGCTGTGATCATGGCCTGAGAACTCTGAGGAGCACGATGTGGCTGAGCAGTCTGTGAAGATGCACTCTGTGAACATGTCGTGATGGCACCTAGTCCCTATGACTAGGTAAGCCTAACAATGCAGAAATAACATAACTTGCGGAAACAATTAATTAAAACTAAAAAAACTAGAAGGAAAACTGTATATAAATGTCGCTCGGCATATACAACTCAATAACGCGGAAGTCTACAATATCATCCCAAAAGCCGAAAACTTACGGGAATACAAGCTAACGGAAGGTAATACACTGCTTCTAACTCCAGAATGTCTAAAACAATAGTACAAAAGGAAAAGCTAGCTGCTAAAGCTAGAATAAGCTAGAGACTCTTGGTCTACGGACGCGCTCTCCACCTCGAGGATGATATGCCTGGGTAGAGCTACCTGGATCTGCACATGAAAAACATGCGCAGAAGGGGCATGAGTACACCGCAGCGGTACTCGGTAAGTGCTAAGCCTAACCTCGGTTGGGTAGTGACGAGGAAGGTCAGGGCTCTACTGAGAATAAACATAGTATTAATAAGTCTTGCAACATCATGAAATAAACAGAAATAATGAGTACAGCTATGAAGTAGGACAGGTTATACAAAGAAACAATTAACACTCAGATAATAGGATAAGGAGCTCCCGGGATACCGTCCTGTAGTCCAGCTGTCAAAGTGCAGGGGGGATCTACCGGGAATCTAACCCGTAGTCCCAAAGTAAACAAATAAGGGGGGAGCTACCAGAATCCCACATCCGTAGTCCCAATGTAAATACGTAGTCACAGCAAGAAGATATCTAAAAATGAAGTTCAAAGATACAAGGCAACAGGTAACTCTAGCCTAACATGCTTCACGTAGTACAAACAAAGCAACTTGAGCAAATAGGCAATTTAGACCAACTAAACAGGCTTTTCTAACTAACATAGGCTATAATTGCAAATGGAATAAAGCATATAAGAAAGAAACTCAGTCTAAATATTTAAAGTAAAACTGGATTTTCAACAATTTGCTCAAGAACGCGCTCATCACCTCACGTACAAGGCATTCAATTATCAAATAACATATCCTAAGGGGAAAGGTCCCCCACACAAGGTTAGACAAGCCACTTACCTCGAATCGGCTCCAAAATCAACTCGAAATCACACTTTTGCCACGAGTATCCGACTCCAAGTGGCCCAAATCTATTCAATTCAATTACATATCATAAATAACATCTCAAGCAACTCATTATACTATTTAATTTAAAGCTAAGATGCAAAATTAGGTAAAATGAACAAAATGCCCCTCAGCCAACATCTCGGAATTAGATAAATTTTACATTTTTAGAACCCTCGTACTCTCACGAGTCTAACCATATAAAATCTCTCAAATCGGAGGTCAAACACCCACTCAAAACTCAATAATTTGATCTATGAAGTTTTACCCATTTTTCATTCAAAAATCCGAAATTAAGGAGGAATTCATGATTAGATTAGTAGGTTTTAAGCATAAGAGAGTAAAGAATAGTTACCAAGTCGTTGCCCTCGAAAATCCCTCGAAATTTCTCCCAAATCCGAGCTCCCAAGCTTGTGTTTTGATAAAAATGGCTAACCTTTGATTTTGAATTTTTTATAATTGTCCAGTCATTTAATGCATTGCGAACGCGGAAATAGGCTCGCGTTCGCGAAGAAGAAAAAAGTGAAGACTGTAAAATTTCCCTTTGCGAACGCGTGGAATGGTACATGAATGCGAAGGCCTGGACTGGCAGTGCTACGCGAATGCGATGAATAATATGAATAACACGATGGATAGGCTGCGAACGCGAAGGGGGAGACTACAGGGCTTCGCGAACGCGGGTCACTGAACACGAACATGATGAAGAAATTTGTCCTCCTCCCAGATTACACTACGCGAACGCGTGGACGAGGACGTGAATGTGAAGAAGAAGAAGAAGAAGGTCAAAGCTATGCGAATGCGATAGGAGCGTCGCGAATGCGAAGAAGGAATTGGACCTTCAACTGCTGAAGGATTTTCTTCAACTTTTCACAACTCCAAAATGCTTTGTTGAGCACCCGAAACACACCCGAGGCCCATAGGACCTCAACCAAACCTACGGACATATCCCATAACATCATTCAAACTTATACCAACCCTTAAACCACCTAAAACAATGTCGAAAACTCGAATTAACCAATGATTTAAGCCTAAGAACTTCAAATTCTATCAAAACACGCTTTCGATCAAAAACCCAACCAAACCTCGTCTGAATGACCTGAAATTCTTCACGCACATCCCAAATGACATAACGGAGCTACTGCAACTTCCGAAATTCCATTCTGACCCTCGAATAAAACTCTCACTATCGGACCGGAAACTTTAAAAAATTCAAACGTCGGCATTTCAAGACTAAATCCGCTACGGACCTCCAAAACACATTCCGAACACGCGCCCAACCCCGAAATCACCTAACGGAGCTAACGGAAACATAAGATTTCTATTCCGAGGCCGTCTTCACATTGTTCTGACTACGGGCAACTTTCCAACAATTAAGCTCTCATTTAGGGACAAAGTGTCCCAAAACTCTCCGAAACCCAACACCGAACTTCCCGGCAAACGAAAATAGCAGAAATGAACCTAGGGGAAGCAGTTAATAGGGGATCAAGGCGTTAATTCTTAAGACGACCGGCTGGGTTGTCACATCCTCCTACACTTAAACATTCGTTCATCCTCGAAAGAGCATAAAGACATACCTGAAGTAGTGAAAAGATGAGGGTAACTGCTGCGCAGATTCTGCTCGGTCTCCCAGCTCGCCTCCTCGGCCGGCTGACCCAGCCACTGAACCTTTACTGAAGCTATGTTCTTTGACATCAACTTTCTGATCTGCCTGTCCAATATAGCCACTGGCTCCTTAACATAGGATAGATCCTTGTCCAATTGGACTGAACTAAAATCCAACACATGCGAAAAGTCACCGTGATATCTCCGGAGCATCAAAACATGAAATACCGAATGAATTCCTGCCAAGCTGTGAGGTAAGGCTAGGCGAAACCCGAAGCAGAACCCGCTCTCCAACCATATACGAAACATCACGAACCTTCCTATCCACGTAGTTCTTCTGTTTGGACTAGGCTGTATGGAGTCGATCCTGAGTCATGTTAACCTTCTCCAATGCGTACTGAACCAACTCTGTGCCCAATTGCCTGGCCTCACCTGGCTCAAACAACCCATCGAAGATCTACACCTCCTACCATATAAAGCCTCATACGACGCCATCTAAATGTTGGACTGATAACTGTTGTTGTAAGCAAACTCTGCCAATGGCAAGAACTGATCCCAAGACCCCCTAAACTCAATCACACACACACGAAGCATATCCTCAAGAATCTGAATAGTGTGCTCGGACTGTCCGTCCATCTGGGGGTGAAATTCTATGCTCAACTCCACCAGAGTACCTTACTCCTGCTACACGGCTCTCTAGAACCGCGATGTAAACTGAGTACCTCTGTCTGAAATAATAGAAACTAGAATACTATGCAGACGAACGATCTCCCGAATATAAATCTCCGCCAACTGCTCCGATGAATAAGTGGTACATACAGGAATGAAATGAGCGGACTTGGTCAGCCGATCCACAATAACCCAAATGACATCAAACTTCTTCAAGGTCCGTGGGAGTCCATATACAAAATCCATGGTGATGTGCTCCCATTTCCACTCTGGAATCTCTATCTGTTGAAGCAACCCGCACGGTCTCTGGTGCTTATACTTCACCTACTAGCAGTTGAGGCATCTAGATACATAGCCAACTATATCTTTCTTCATCCGCCTCTACCAATAGTGCTGCCTCAAGTCCTGATACATCTTCGCGGCACCGGGATGGATGGAATACTGCGAACTATAGGTCTCTACTAAAATCAACTCTCGATTAGCATCAGACGATTATGAGCATGCCTTACCTCCCAGCTTGGGAGGAGTTCATCGGGTATTTTATGTTTTGATGCTCCGGAGATATCATGGTGACCCGTCGCATGTGTTGGATTTCAGTTCAGTCCAGTTGGACAAGGATCTATCCTATCTTGAGGAGCCAGTGGCTATATTGGACAGGCAGGTCAGAAAGTTGAGGTCAAAGAACATTGCTTCAGTAAAGGTTCAATGGCGGGTGAAGCAACCCACCCGGTCTCTGGTGCTCATACTTCACATGCTGACAGTTAAGGCATCTAGCTACAAATCCAACTATGTCTTTCTTCATCCGCCTCCACCAATAGTGCTGCCTCAAATCCTGATACATCTTCATGGCACCCGGATGGATGGAATACCGCAAACTATGGGCCTCCGCTAAAATCAACTCCCGAATCCCATCAACATTGGGGGCACACAAATCTGACCCTGCATCCTCAATACCCCATCATCTCCAATGGTCACATCTCTGGCATCACCATGCTAAACCTTGACCTTGAGGAAAAGTAAATGAGGGTCATCATACTGCCGCTACCTGATACGATCGAATAAGGAAGACCGAGAAACCACGCAAGCTAGGACTCGACTGGGCTCTGAAAGATCCAATTTCACAAATTGACTGGCTACGGCCTAAACATCCATCGCCATAGGCCTCTTTGAAGCCGGTAAATATGACAAACTCCCCAAACTCTCCGCCCGACGACACAAGGCATCAGCCACCACATTGGCCTGGCCCGGGCGATACACAATAGTAATATCATAGTTCTTAAGCAATTCTAACCACCTCCTATGGTGCAAATTTATATCCTTTTGATTGAACAGGTGCTGCAAACTCCGATGGTCAATATAGATCCCACAAGGCACACCGTACAAATAATGACGCCAAATCTTCAAGGCGTGAAAAATAGCAGCTAACTCAAGGCAGTGGATAGGGTAATTCTTCTCATGTATCTTCAATTGTTTGGATTCGTAGGCAATCACCCTACCGTCCTGCATCAACACCGCTCCAAAGCCAACCCATGAGGCATCACAATAAACTGTATAAGACCCCGAACCACTAGGCAATATCAATACTGGGGCTGTAGTCAAAGATGTCTTAAGCTTCTGAAAGCTCGCCTCACACTCCTCTGTCCACTGAAATTGTGCACCCTTCTGGGTCAATCTAGTCATAGGAGTTGCAATCGATGAAAACCCCTCCATAAAACGACGGTAGTAGCCCGCCAAGCCAAGGAAACTGCGAATCTCTGTAGCTGAGGACTGCCTGGACCAACTCTGCACGACCTCCACCTTCTTCAGATCCAACCGAATACCCTCATTCGATACATCATGGCCAAAGAATGCCACATAATCCAACCAAAACTCACATTTTGAGAACTTTGCATATAACTTCTTCTCTATCAGGGTCTAAAGCATGGTCCTCGGGTGCTGCTCATGATCTTCCTGACTCCAGCAGTATACAAGGATATCATCAATGAAAATAATGACGAACGAGTCAAGATATGGCCTAAAGTCATTCAATGATAAATATCGTCTGTCCATAGTTCTTCACTGTTCTTCACTCTCGGCCGGCTGACCCCGCCACTGAACCTTTACTGAAGCAATGTTATTTGACCTCAACTTTCTGACCTGCCTGTCCAATATAGCCACTGGCTCCTCAACATAGGATAGATCCTTGTCCAACTGGACTGAACTAAAATCCAACACATGCGACGGATCACCGTGATATCTCCGGAGCATCGAAACATGAAATACTAGATGAACTCCTGCCAAGCTGGTAGGTAAGGCAAGCTCATAAGCAACCTCCCCAACACCTCAATACCTCAAAAGGGCCAATACAATCTCCGACTCAACTTCCCTTTCTTCCTAAATCTCATAACTCCCTTCATAGGAGAAACCCAAAGCAGAACCCGCTCTCCGACCATATACGAAACATCACGAACCTTCCTGTTCGTGTAGCTCTTCTATCTAGACTGGGATGTACGGAGTCTATCCTAAACCACGTTAACCTTCTCCAATGCATCCTGAACCAACTGTGTGCCCAATAGCCTGGCCTCACCCGGCTCAAACCAACCCACCGGAGATCCACACCTCCTACCATATAAAGCCTCATACGGTGCCATCTGAATGTTGGAGTGATAACTATTATTGTAAGAAAACTTCGCAAATGGTAAGAATTGATCCCTAGACCCTCCAAACTTAATCACACACGTACAGAGCATATCCTCAAAAATCTGAATAGTGCGCTCGGACTACCCGTCCGTCTGGGAGTGAAATTTTATGCTCAACTCTACCTGAGTACCCAACTCTTGCTGAACGGCCCTCCAGAACCGTGATGTAAACTGAGTACCTCTGTCTGAAATAATAGAAACTGGAATACCATGTAGATGAACGACCTCCCAGATATAAATCTCCGCCAACCGCTGCGATGAATAAGTAGTACACATAGGAACAAAATGAGCGGACTTGATCAGTCGATCTACAATCACCCAAATGGCATCAAACTTCTTCGATGTCCGTGGAAGTCCAACTACAACGTCCATGGTGATCCGCTCCCACATCCATTCTAGAATCTCTATCTATTAAAGCAACCCACCCGATCTCTGGTGCTTATACTTCACCTACTGATAGTTGAGGTATCTAGCTACAAATCCAACTATGTCTTTCTTCATCCGCCTCCACCAATAGTGTTGCCTCAAATCCTGATACATCTTCGCGGAACCCGGATGGATGGAATTACGCAAACTATGGGCCTCCGCTAAAATCAACTCTCGAATCCCATCAACATTGGGCACACAAATCCGACCCTGTCATCTCCAATGGTCACATCTCTGGCATCACCATGATGAACCTTGTCCTTGAGGACAAGTAAATGAGGGTCATCATACTACCGCTCCTTGATACGATCAAATAAGGAAGAACGAGAAACCACGAAAGCTAGGACCCGACTGGGCTCCGAAAGATCCAATTTCACAAAGTGACTGGCTACGTCCTGAACATCCATAGCCATAGGCCACTCTGAAGCTGGTAAATATGCCAAACTCCCCAAAATCTCTGCCCGATGACTCAAGGCATCGGCCACCACATTGGCCTGGCCCGGGCAATATAGAATAGTAATATCATAGTCCTTCAGCAACTCTAACCACCTCCTCTGGCGCAAATTTAGACCCTTTAGCTTGAACAGGTGCTGCAAACTACGGTGGTCAATATAGATCTCATAAGGCACACCGTACAAATAATGACACCAGATCTTCAAGGCGTGAACAATAGCAGCTAACTCAAGGTTGTGGACATGGTAATTCTTCTCATGTGTCTTCAACCTTCTTGGACGCGTAGGCAATCACCCTACCGTCCTGCATCAACACCGATCCAAATCCAACCCGTGAGGCATCACAATAACTATATAAGACCCCAAACCAGTAGGCTGTATCAAAACTGGGGCTGTAGTCAAAGTTGTCTTGAGCTTTTGAAAGCTCGCCTCACACTCATATGTCCACTGAAATGGTGCACCCTTCTGGGTCAATCTAGTCATAGGAGTTGCAATAGATGAAAACTCCTCCAACAAAATAACGGTAGTAGCTCGCCAAGCCAAGGAAACTACGAATCTCTGTAGCTGAGGACTACCTGGGCCAACTCTGCACGGCCTCCACCTTCTTCGGATCCACCCGAATACCCTCACTTGATACCACATGGCCTAAGAATGCCATAGAATCCAACCAAAACTCACATTTTGAGAACTTTGCATATCACTTCTTCTCTCTCAGGGTCTGAAGCATGGTCCTCGGGTGTTGCTCATGATCTTCCCATCTCCGGGAGTATACAAGGATATCATCTATGAAAATAATGACGAACGAGTCGAGATATGGCCTGAACATACTGCGCATAAAATACATAAAAGCTGCTGGGGCATTGGTTATCCCAAATGATATAACAAGGAACTTGTAATGACCATATGGAGTCCTGAAGGCAGTCTTCGAGATATCTGGCTCGCGAATCTTCAACTGATGGTAACCAGAGCGCAAATAAATCTTAGAAAACAATTGTGCGCCATGAAGCTGTCAAATAGATCATCAATATGAGGTAAAGGATAACGGTTCTTCACTGTAACCTTATTCAACTGACGATAATCGATATCTGTTGAAGAAGTCCGTACAACCTGAATCAATCCTGCCTGAATCAACGTACCAAACATGCTCAGGAACTGCGCCAAAGTCTCCTGAAGAGCTGGAGTAGTAGTAGCCGTAGGCGTGTCAGGTTCCTAAACTCTGGCTGGATCTATTGATGGTACCTCGGCGGCAGCTCGCGCAGGTGCTCTCGCTGCACCACGTGCGCATCCTCGGCCTCTACCCCGGCCTCAGCCTCTGACGGCTGTAGTAGGGGCGTAACATTGAACGAGTTTAGGCCATATCTTGAGACCGGGTGGGTTGTATTGGCAATATTTCCTGAGCATGTTTGTTACATCCCGAAGATTGGAACAAGCAAACTAGGTGGGAACTTCAATGGAAAAAGAATATTATTAAATAAAAATGATCACAAGGGACTTACCTCAAGAAAACCCTCGTAATCCCTCTCAAGAATCGCCTTAGTCCGAGCTTGATATGTCCAAAATGATTAAAGATCACAAAACCCTCGAATTAATACACACTGCTAGAATTTCCACTTATGCGGATCATTTAACCGCACCCACGGTTCAGCTTTTGCGAAGATTCCTCCGCTTCTACAATCCAACTGCTCCAACTCACTTCCGCATTTGCGATCCATCTTGCGCAGATGCGAGTCCGTATTTGCAGAACACCCTCTACTCCTCTGCTTCCCAGGATTACTCCCACGCCTCGCACCTATGGCCTTTTCTCCGCATCTTCAAAATCGCAAATGGAGACCAATTCTTCACACCTGCGATCACTGCTCAGCTTACCCAAATCTGCTTCTTCGATGCCTCCACTTCTGGATCCTCTCACCTGCGACCAATTCTTCGCAGGTGCGAGTGCACCAGACCTGGTGCACTTCATCAATCCTTCAATTCCAAGTTTCGTTCCCACAATCATCCGAACTTCACTCGTCCAGGCCTCAAATCACATCAAACAACATCAAAAACATGAATCGCACCTCGATTCAAGCCTAACAAAAACTAAGAAATTTGAACTTCTACAATCGATGTCGAAACCTATCAAATATCAGTCAAGCTTCTTAATTTCCAAAACTTCTATTTTCCAACTTTAGCCGTTTCAAGCCAAAATTAACTATGGATCCCCAAAATCTCTATCCAGACACACTCTTAAGTCCAAATTCACTCGACAGAGCTATCAAAAACCTTAAAACTCCATTCTGGAGTCGTTTACACATAAGCCAACATCCGATCATCATTTTCAACTTGAGCTTCTAACCTTGAGACTAAGTGTCTCAACTCATTTAGAAATATCCCCGAAGACAAACCGATTACCCCAACAAGTCACATAACATCAATTGAGCATAGAATTAGCAATAAATAAGGGAACATGGATACAACACTAAAAATGACCGGCTAAGTCATTACATCCTTCCTCTCTTAAATAAACATCCGTCCTCGAACGCGTCTAAAAACATACCTAGGGTGTCAAATAGGCATGAATATCTGCTCTGTATACCTCAATCGGTCTCCCAAGTAGCCTCCTCAACTGCTCGACCTCTCCACTACACCTTCATTGAAGTTATATTCTTTGACCTCAACTTTCGAATCCGCCGGTCCAAAATAGACACCGACTTCACATCATAAGTCAAATCACCATCCAACTGAACCGTGTTGAAGACCAAAACATGAGATAGATGGCTAACATACTTTCGAAGAATCAAAACATGAAACACGGGATGAACACTCGACATATTAGGTGGCAATGCAAGCTTGTAAGCCACCTCTCCGATCCTCTGAAGCACCTCAAAAGGCCTAATGTATTGAGGCCTCAACTTTCCCTTCTTCCTAAACCTCATACCACCCTTCATGGGTGAAACACTGAGCAGTACCTTCTCCCCTACTATGTAAGCAACATCATGAACCTTCCGATCAATGTAACACTTCTGTCTAGACTGCACCGTGCGAAGCCGATCTTGAATGAACTTAACCTTGTCTGAAGCATCCTAAACTAAGTCAGTACCCAATAGCCTAGCCTCACCCGGTGCAAACCATCCTACTGGATACCGACAGTGTCTCCCATAGAAAGCCTCATACGAAGCCATCTGATTACTCGATTGGTAGCTATTATTGTAGGCAAACTCCGCAAGCGTCAAAAAATGATCCCATGAACCCCCAAATGTATGGCACATATCCTCTAATATCTGAATAATGCACTTGGATGGTCCGTCCGTCTGAGGGTAAATTTTTTTATTGAACTCAACATGTGTTCCCTACTCTCGTTGCACTATTATCCAAAACTGCTATGTAAACTACGGGCCCCGATCTAAAATGATAGACACTGGCACACCTAAAGACGAACAATCTCGCGGATGTAAACCTCAGCAATCGCTCTGAAGAATAAGTAGTCCCAACTAGAATAAAATACGTGGACTTGGTCAACTGATCCACAATTACCCAAGTAGCATCAAACTTCCTCTAAGTTCATGGAAGCCCAACTACAAAATCCATGGTGATACGCTCCCATTTATACTCTGGAATCTCAAGCCTCTAAAGTAATCCGCCCAGTCTCTAATGCACATACTTCACCTGCTGATAGTTTAGGCACCAAGATGCAAACCCCACTATATCATTCTTTATCGTCATCCACCAATAGTGCTGCCTCAATTTCTGGTACGTCTTCGCAGTACCCAGATAAAATGGAATACCTTGAACTGTGGGCCTCCTCAAGAATCAACTCATGCATACCATCTACATTAGGCACACAAATCCGACTATGCATCCTCAACACCCCATCATCACTAACAGTAACCTCCTTGGCATCACCGTGTTGAAATATGTCCTTAAGGACAAGCAAATGGGGATCATCATATTGACGCTCTCTGATGCGATCATATAAGGAAGACCGAGAAAGCACATAAGCTTGAACCCAACTAGGATCCAACACATCTACTATCACGAACTGGCTGGCCAAAGCCTGAACATCTAATGCAAATAGTCTCTCACTAGGGGAGGGCATCGGTCAGTTCGGTTCGGTTATAAATATTATCGATTTATCATATCGGTTATCGATTTATAAATTTGATAAACCGATAACCAAATCGATATAATATCGGTTATCGGGTATCGATTAATCGGTTATCGATCATTATCGATTCGGTTATCGGTTTGCCCGATAAGATAACTCTATCTAGAGTTGAGAAAAAAAGAAAAGATAATTCACTGGAATTAAGCAAAAAAGAGAAGAATTCACATATGGTATACTAAAGACTTATGCTAGGAGTAACTAGTAAGGTCTATAAGATAACTCTATAAGATGAAGCTACTGAAAAGTGGGGTTGAGAAAGAACAGGAGAGAATGAACTGAAACCCTAGCATTTGTATATACTTAAGGGTAAAGTCATAATTTCATTATTTCTTATTGGGTTATCGGTTAACCCATTAACAAAATTAGTAAACTGAGGCCCGAACCGATAACCCAATAGTAATAAAATTTTAAACCATTACTGAACTGTTGACCCAATAACCCGATACTAATAACCCAATAAATAATTAACAATTTGGTTATCGATTTACCCGATATATGTCGAGCCCTATCTCTCACCAACAGGAATAAAAGCAAGTCTACCCATACTCGCCGCCTTTCTACTCAAGGAAACGGCCACCATATTGGCCTTTCGGGGATGATACAAAATTGTGATATCATAGTCCTTTAGTAGCTCCAACCATCTCCATTGTCTCAAAATTAGATCCTTCTATTTGAACAAGTTTTAGAAACACCGATGATCTGTAAATACCTCACAAACACACTACAGAAATAATACCTCCAAATCTTCAATGCATGAACAATGGGTTCTTACTCCAAATCATAGACATGTTAGTTCTTCTCATGAGGATTCAACAGACGCAAAGAATAAGTAATCACTCTACCCTCCTACATAAACACACACCCAATACCGATCTGAGAAGCATCACGTTACACTGTATAAGAGCCTGATGCTGAAGGAAAAACTAGAACTAGAGATGTGGTCAATGCAGTCTTGAGCTTCTGAAAGCTCTTCTCGCACTCATCCGACCACCTGAACGATACACCCTTCTGGGTAAATTTTGTCAAAGGTTCTGCAATGGATGATAAACCCTCCACAAAGTGCTGATAATATCCAGCCAAGCTAAGAAAGCTCTGAATATCAGTAGATGAAGATGGTCTGGTCCAATTCTGAACCGCCTCAATATTTTTAGGGTCCACATTCATCCCTTCATTGTACACCATGTGGCCCAAGAACTCCACCTCACTAATCCAAAACTTACACTTAGAGAACTTGGCATAACGTTTTTCCTCCCTCAACCTCTGTAGTATAATCCTCAAGTGTTGTGCATGCTCCTCCCAACTACGTGAGTACACCAGGATATCATTAATGAAAACTATGACAAACGAATCAAGATATAGCTAAAATACACTTTTCATCATATGCATGAATGTTGCTGGCGCGTTGGTCAGCCTGGAAGACATCACAAGGAACTCATATTGACCATAACGAGTCCTAAATGCTGTCTTCAGAATATTCGAGTCTCGAATCTTCAACTGGTAATACCTAGACCTTAAATCAATATTATAAACACTCTTATACCCTAAAGCTAGTCAAATCATCAATACACAACAAATGATATTCGTTCTTGATTGTAACTTTGTTCAACTACCTATAGTCGATGCGCATACGCATACTACCATCTTTCTTCTTCACAAACAGGACCGGTGCACCCCAAGGTGACACACTAGGATTAATAAATCCCTTATCAAGAAGCTTCTGAAGCTGCTATTTCAATGGGAAAAATTTACATAAATACAACTTGGCTCCCTACTTTTCAATTTTATAGTCCATATTTCAATTTACAACTGATTAGCCCAAAACTTATAGGCTATGATTCAACATCCATCTCCAATAGGTTCTAAAAATTGCTGTTTAATTTTTAAAAAAGATTCTTCAAGCTTTTAAGTTAGTTTTTGAATCAGTAGTGACTCAAATATTAGTTCAACAAACCAAATCTATGTGGGTAGTGAAGCTTAAATTTTTAACAAGCTTAATTATGTGGGTATAAATTTTGAATTTTATTTTGTGAGAAATTTAGGGTGGGTGTCATTTAGACTTGTTATAAATAGTATAAGGAGGTTTTATATAAAATTTGAAGTCATTTAACAGAGATTTGGACTGGTTTTGAACTAGAACTGCAACTGAAAATCGTGAAAGAAGTTCATTTACATACGATTGTATAAATTTGTATAATAGTGTATAAGATCTGTTTATACACTCATATACACTATTATATAAGATTATATATAATTATACAAAAAAACTGACTTCATCTTCTTCCTTGCATCTTTTCTGAAATTGAACTCAAATCTTGCTCAAATCTACTCCAAATCACTTAAAATTTAAATTTTTTAACTCCTTTTGGTATTTTCAATCAATTGGAACAACACCCAATCCAAGCAACTAATAAACACAAAAAAATCATTTTCGAAAGCAAAGCCTTGAATGGTTTTCAATGGTGGACTTTTACTCTTCAATTTTCTTACATTGCAACCAGATGACACAAGAGGAGAAGCATAATATATATGGCCCCTTGAAGTATATGTAGAAGTTGTGAGAAAAAGAGAGTGAAAGTAATAGTTGTGAGAACACAAATTTAACTTCATAGCTTTTATAAGCAATGGTTGTAAGAACACAGATTTTGAATTTCTAGTGCTTTCAAAATATGTACAATATAGACTAGGTCGGGTAAAACTTAAAAATATGGGCTATTTTTTGTTTTGGGGTGAAGTCATGTGTATTTTCTTGTAATTCTTTCTATTTCAATTCCTTCAACTCAGTCGGTGCCATACAATACGGAGGAATAGAAATGGGATGAGTGCCCGACACCAAGTCAATACCGAAATCAATATCCATGTCGAGTGGCATGCTTGGCAAGTATGCAGGAAACACATCTAGACGTATCGCACTACCGGAACAGAATCAGTAGTAGGAGTGTCAACACCAACATCCCTCACAAAGGCCAAATATGGCAGACACCCTTCCCAACCATCCGTTGGGCCTTCAAATAAGAAATCCTCTATTGGGAACATAATCTAGAGAACGTCTCAACTCGATCCTTGGCAACCCCAGCATCGCTAATGTCACGGTCTTCTCAAGACAATCTAGAATAACATGACATGGAGACAACCAATCTATACCCAAGATCACGACTAAAGCAATTAGAGATCAACTCTAGTATTCAATCCCCTAATAGTCACCACACACGACCAATACACATGGTCCATAATATGGTATCGCCTACCGGCATAGATACATGAACAGATGAAACTAAGGACTCAAGAGGTATATTCAATTAACGAGTAAAATAGGAGGACATATAGGAATAAGTATAAGAGGGGTCAAATAATGTGGAAGCATCTTTGTGGCACACTGAAACAATGCATGTGATCACTACATCTAAATCAACAGCCTCTGTCATGGCAGGAATAGCATAAAATCGCGACTGACTGCCACCTTATCGGCCTCCCCCTCTAAGGTGGCCTCTCGTTGCATGAGCCATATCCCAAACTGGCTTGGCGGGTGGTGAAGTAACTTGTGCGAAAGTTGCAGCCTGACTCCTCTGCTGAACTGGACCTCCCGAGCAACATGGACACTATATCTACATATGCCTAAACTCCCTGCACCCAAAGTAACTCCCCGGTGGTTGTGGTAAGGACTGCATTGTCTCCATATATGCCCAAACCTGGTACAGCTGAACCCTGAACTGAAGGTGCACGAGATGAAATTTGAGATAGGAGGGCACTGAGATATTACTAACTCACACGGGCACTGTTGTGGTTGGAATTTCCCCAGTAGGAACACTGCTAAAACCACCCAAACAACAAGGCCTCTTGGCCTCCCTCTCCTCACGCTCCTGAATGCGGACCAATTATAGCCGCTGAGTAATATTAGCCACCTCGTTAAACTTAGCACCTGCTATATTCTCGTGAGTTAAAAAAAATGCAACTGATAGTTGAGGCCATCAATGAATCTCTTAATCCTCTCCCTATGAGTAGGAACAACCCAAACTGCGTGATGAGCCAACTCTGAAAACCTCATCTCATAATAGGTAACAAACATGCCCTCTTGACGTAGTTGTTCAAACTGCTTGCTGTCACAACTCCTTTTACACTACACCCGTAAGGGTATTAAGGAGTTTTTCTACTTAAAGGACAATCGAAACGGGATTTATTATTAAGATTCAGAGTCGCCACTTGGGAGATTAATGGTGTCCTAAGTCACCGGTTGAATCCCGAACCGAGGAAAAATATGACTCTGTTAACAGTCCGCGAACCAGAAATCCGAGTAAGGAATTCTGTTAACCAGGGAGAAGGTATTAGGCACTCCCGGGTTCCGTGGTTCTAGCACAGTCGCTTAACTGTCGCATTTGGATTTATCTGATTTCGAAACATGTTCTAGCTTATGTGCTTTTTAATTTTAAACCGCTTTTATTATTATTTATAATAAGAATTGCAACGTCGTGAAAACATGTCTCGAACCACGTCGCATCAATGCGCCCATGGTTGTTGTTACATTTCGACTTCGTTGAGATTTGGATTTGAGTCACATAAATGTGCACTCGTGTTTAGGAAGGTAATGTTATTAAAATATGCGCCTAAAGAGACTAACGCATTATTATATTTGGTGAAGACCGAGAAATTTGCTAAACGGCATGTCCCGAATTCTAAGAATGAATTCAAATTTAAACAAATTGAGGGCCATGCAATCGTCATTTATATTTGGCATGGCGCACCCCAAACCTTTAGAAGAATTATTCCCAATCAGGCTTATAGAACTAATCTGGTTAACCCCTTCAAACAATAATCACATTTTTAATTCGAACTTAACAGGCACATTCAATTATCCTTTAAACAAATATGACCTTTCATAGCATACTTCAATACCCGAAACGCACCCAAGTACCAAAATTCCCTAACCAAGTCCTTGAAAAATTCATAGCAGATTACCAACACAATTCTGAATCCAAAAAGAAATCCTTATACACTTTGTACTCCCAAATCAAATTAAAAAGAAACTGATGATGTTAGGTGCATGAATATTCAACTCAAATGATTATTCTGCCAATCAACGTTGTTTGCACCAAAAGAATAAGGGAAAATGACAAAGGCAAACTTGAATTAGAGCTAACAAGAAGAAGAGTCGGCAGTACATTAATGGAGCTTCAACAGTTATTTGGAGAGAAAAGGGAAATTCGTACTATCAAATGCATTATTCATAGGTGTGAACAAATGCTTTATGACTAGAAATTCACGAAAGTCACCAAAGCTATAGCAATTACCCAACAAAACATAAATTTGAGACTAGCTTAGAACAAAGATCAGAAACTTCTCACAATAATCAATATTTAAGCACTCCAAAAACAAGTGAAACTAGAATCATTAAAAAAGTGCATCATCTGTTATTATTGAGCCATCAGCAGAATATTAAACTCCAAAATCAAGCAAGAGAAAAAAAACCAACATCATGTTTTGATTCACAATACATGTAAGTACCGACTCAAATAATAGAGAAACAGAAGAAAAGGAACCTGAGCTGTTTTCCAATATAGTCAAATTTCACAGTTGCTACACGAACGAGCTATGAACAAACCTAAAATGCTAGTCAAACTCGATTCAAAATCACGAACAGCAACTCCAAACCTCGAAGAAAACTCGAATGGAACCTCAGCACATCAATCGAACTATATTTCGCCGGATCCAATGGAAGGTCGCCAGAGCTACATGTTTTCTAGCAAATGAAAACAGAACTGATTTTTTAATATGTATTCTATTGAAAATCAGAAGAGGGAGTGTGATTGTGCGGGTGGTTGTGTGCTTTGGTTGAATCCGAACAAAACGGGGAAGGGGTCGATTTTTGTACTGTGTCGCTGCTTTCTTTTCTCTAATGGAGATTGATTATCCCCAAAAGAAATGTGAGAGGGTCCTTTTTGTGTGAGCTCTCTTGCTGAAGAGAAGGGGACACGGAATTTCCGTGTCTCTAGCTTAAGGGAGGGTCAAGCAGGTCGGGTAGGGATATTGGGCTGGCGGGTCAATTAGGCAAATTTGGGTATTGTGTTTGGGCTTGGATAATTATTTGGGCTGATTTTGGCTTTGGAATAGACCCATTTCACAAGTTAAATCCTTTTCCAATTCCTTCTTTTACTAATTATTTCACAAACTAATTTTCAAACTCTTTTTGATTTCTTTTAACATATAAACCTAAATTAATTCTTGAATCAAATTATCCTATTATCTAACTTTAAATAACAATTACCTAAAAAGCCAAATTAAAGGAAAAACTACCCGAATTAAAAAATAAAATTAAAAGTGCAAAAATAAACTATTTTTGTGATTTTTCATTTTTTCAAAGCAACTAAGTTACTGCTTTATT
Source organism: Nicotiana glauca (assembly GCA_026770625.1). Taxonomy (NCBI): domain Eukaryota; kingdom Viridiplantae; phylum Streptophyta; class Magnoliopsida; order Solanales; family Solanaceae; genus Nicotiana; species Nicotiana glauca. Next base: position 23,132 of record MU693169.1, read on the forward strand.
TTAATAATGCGAAATCAATCCTAAATTTAAATGCAACGCATTTTTGGTATTTTTTCTGATTTTTAAGAATGCACAGAGAAATGCAAGCAATTAACAAAAAAATCCTAGAAAATCTACGAAATTGCAAATAATGGAAAAAGTTTAATAAAATTTTTGAATTTATGGGAGTAATTCACATAGGGCAAAAATCACGTGCTCACAACTGCCCCTCTTTGCTCGGAAACCCGAAGGATTTTCGTGCAAAGATAAGTGAGCGGATACAAGCGATTTTTGCCCGTTTGAATACTCCATGGGAAGAATTTTTGAAAGATTTGACCGAACCTTGCTTCGGAGGTTGCCTACATATCCTTGGCTATAAAGGAATAATCTCAGTGTAGTTCAGAATTGACTGAGATGATGGATTATGCCGATGCGGAGAGCCAGTCGAGGTGTCGTTCCATCGAGGTTCCGGTCAGCGGTCCTGTTGTTACATCAAAATCAAAATGAAAAAGACTAACTAAGCCTGTCAACTATGAGTTACAAGATTCCTATCTATAAGACTTCTGAAGCTTGATCTTGAGTCTTGAATGGTTTTTCATGCAGACTTTAGATTTGAACTTTGGTACTTTCTAGTTGTAGGTGCTAGTTCATCCTTCTTCGGCTTTCTGGATCAGGACTAGGCGTGCAGTGCTTGTGACCTTGGCCATGTCTTGAGCAGCCCGTATCTTTCATCAACTTTTGCATTTTGGATTGACTTCTTGCCTTTCTCCTTTTTTCCTTTTTTTTCCTTTATTGTGACTAACTTCTGTTGATCATCTCGGACTGTTGACTCGAATTCTTGCCGCGAGCTTCTTTTGTTGCTAACCTGAATTGCATTCTGAAGTGAATTCTCTTATTCTCCAAGTATGTGCCTGATTGCTAATACTTGCATTGTTTTTTCCTCGAAGCTTGAACTGTTTTCCCTTGAAATCTGTGTTATCTTCCTTTGAAACTTGAATTGCTTTCCCTTTGTTCTTAAACTATCTTCCCTTGTTCTCTAGGTGGGTGCCTGATTGCCGAAACTGTCTGTGTTCCCTTGTTTTACATGTGGGATCCTGCAACCAAAACAAACAAAACAAACGAAATTTTCTGCCCCAGTTTGCACTAGGAACATTTGTGAGTTGTTAGCAAAATTGTAAACCACTTATACTATTGATGCAATGATGAGAGTAAACTAAAGACTAGACTAGGATGTGCGTCTCCTACGAGTAAAACCAAAAAACTTTAACTAGCAAATGCGTCTGCTGAAATAAAACCTGAATGAACCAAACTAGGAAGTACGTCTCCTAGGGGTGAATTTAAATGACCAAGACTAGGAAGTGCATCTCCTAGGGGTAAAACTTCAGTGACTAAAACTAGGAAGTGCGTCTCCTATGAATGAACTCTCAATTTAGGAAGTGCGCCTCCTAAAAGAATAACTTGAAAGACCTTGATTAGGAAGTGCGTCGTCGCCTATGAACTATCAATTTAGGAAGTGCGTCTCCTATGGGTGAAAATCAACTTAAGCTAGGAAGTGCGTCTCCTAGGGGTGAAACTTCAATGACTCAAACTAGGAAGTGCGTCTCCTACGAATGAATTCTCAATTTTGGAAGTGCGTCTCCTATGGGTGAAACTTCAATGACTCAAAGTAGGAAGTGTGTCTCCTACGAATAAACTTTCAATTTAGGAAGTGCGTCTCCTATAAATGAACTATCAATTTAGGAAGTGTGTCTCCTATGGGTAAAACTTCAATGACTCAACCTAGGAAGTGCGTCTCCTATGAATGAACTATCAATTTAGGAAGTGCGTCTCCTATGAATGAACTGTCAATTTAGGAAGTGCGTCTCCTATGGGTGAAAATCAACTTAGGAAGTGCGTCTCCTAGAGCAAAATATAACTTGAAAGACTTAGACTGGGAAGTGCGTCTCCTAGGGGTAAAACCATCAGTGACTCAAACTCATATGATCCAAACTAGCAAGTGCATCTCCTAAGGGTAAAATCTCAGTTTAGGAAGTGCGTCTCCTACAACAAAAATATAACTTGAAAACCCAGACTAGGAAATGCTTCTCCTAGTGGTGATGTGTGATCTTCTCAATAGCCTATGCGTAAGCAGAATTGGGGCATTACACTTGAGAATTTCAACCTCCCAAGCTTTGATATGAACATAATTTCCGTCCCTGTTTCAAACAAAGAAAACTTGTGAGTTTAAACATGGTGGTTGGTTTGTAGACTTTGCGGCGATTGATCCTTCACTTTCCATGATAACTTTGATATCACCTTGAAAGACCTTGCTTATTCCTTGACTAACCTTTTTCTCTATCACCCTTATCACAAAAATACCTCTTCTCCATTCACACCCAATATCCTCCATTTTTTGCATTGCTCATGAACCGATATCTGCCAAACCTTTGTGCTTCACATGATCCCCAAAGCATATTGATTGTTACCAACTTTAGCGCGCACGTTGTTCTTTCCTGATTTAAATCACTGACCTTGGCATTGAGGTCTATTGCTCCATCGCTTTCCACGTTAACTTTGATTTCTGCTTGGAAGGTCTAACCCTCCATCTGTTGCATTGTTCATAAATTGATATATAGCAAGCCTTGGTACTTCACCCGAATCCCAAAGCATGTTGTTTGTTACCGACTCAGTGCACTTGTTATTTTTCTTGACTTATGACACTTTGATGTAATAGCCAGCTCTTGTCTTGTGCAACTAGAAAGCTGGTGCAAATTTTGAAGTCATTTCTCACTTGTTTTGACCAAACAGACTCAGGAAGAGGATGTAGCCAAGACAAAAGGAACAAAGTAAGGGACAATAGAAAGATATGATTCCTAACAAGAAAACTACAAGGTAGAAACCTATCGGATGTGGACACCGACTCTAATGACCTTGACATGCACTTGCGGCCTATTCTGTTAAGCAAATCTGATGTTCAGCTCTAGTTGTACCTTTTCACCATGAAACTGGGCTTCAATGCTCCACTTATCCAATCTGATTCGCAATCCTTATTCGACTTGTAGTGACTGAAGAGTTTTCACCATCAAGCCTTTCGCATGGGGTCTTTCTCTCAACTTTCAGTCGCCTCAAGGTGCCCGTGAAGGTTTTCACCAATAAGACTCTCTCGTTTTTATTTCTCTCAGCTTTCATCGCCTTACGGTGCCCGTGAGGGTTTTCACCAATAAGACTCTCTCATTTTTCCATTTTCCTTGTTTGGACCGGAGTGTTGCCCCTGATATGATTCACCTCTACTCGCTTGACTTGGCATCTCTCGAAAACTGATCGGAAGGTCTTTCTTTGGACCGTAATGCAGGTTTTTGGACGGGGTTAGAAAGAAAGGATATCAAAGTCTCAAAAAACAATTCGATGTGGGTTCAAAATTACAACTTTCGGAATCAGATTTCCCACAACAACCACAACTTCTGCCCCAGTTTCCTTCTTGGGGCTTTTGGACTTTTATTTTGGTGTGACTGAACCTCAGAGAGAGGCTGCCTACGTATCCTTTCGGGATCAAGTCAAACGTAGTTCAGGACATAGAAATTACTTTGTTATTGTGATTTCTCTTTTCTTTTTTCTTCCTCTTTCTCTTCTTTTCTTTTCTTTCTTCCTTTTCTCTTTTTCTTGTTTTGTTGTTTCTTTTTTCTTTTTTCTTTTTTTTCCTTTTTTTTCTTTTTTCTTTTCTTTTCTCTTTTTTTTTTCTTCCTTTCTTTTTCCTTATTCTTTTCTTCTCTTTTTCTCTTTTTTTTCCTTTTCTTCTTCCTTCACTTACTTTCCATGCTTATGTTTACAAATTCTATCATTGATTCCAAAAGAGGGGTATGAAAGAAAATAAATGAGGCTCAAAGGGATAACAAAGGATAAAGTGTTTAGATAGCAGAATAAAATGCATTCGTCATTCCAATCTTCAAAATATGCCAAGTACAAGCAACACAATTAAACAAACTGAGGAAAATATTTTCAACATTTTGAGTGCACCAGACTTGATAACCATATCCGCACATTTGCCTTCTACATCTGTTGAATTCAAGGCACCATTGGACAACACTCTCACTTTCCTTACCACGAAAGGCCCCGGACAATTTGGCAAACTTGCCTTTAGGGTTTCTTTATCTTTTACTTGCCCTAGTTTCACATGGCTCGAGCTTCAAATAATCTCAAAATATCCAAATCTGTTCTTATTTCCCTCAGGTGCACCTATCATCTTCAAAATGGTTTCATTGCTTCCCGACTAAACTACCTTTTATAGATCAGACTGAGAATTATGCGTGCATGTCATGTCACTAGAACCAATATTAGACAAGAAACAAGACAAAAGGATAGAAGAGAACTAAACTAAGAAAATGATTGGAAATAACAAAAGACCGGAATTTGCATTAGACAAATGGTGAAACGGTTCGAATAACAAAATAAGCAAAACAAACTAGAATACAACCATAGAATGAACCTGAAACAAACTTGGACAACACTAAACAAACCACTACGACTAAACATGCTTGACAAAATAAAAGGATAAGAGGGTTTGACCACAAGACAATATCCGGATTACAACCCTAAAAATAACCCGGACAACAGAAATGATAACAAAATAAACCACCAAATCTCCTCTCCAGCTGACCAAGAGATGGAGCGTCCAATTACCAAGCACGGCATCTTAGCCACTAAGTTCTGCATCAATATTACCGAGACCGTTACCAATTTTAATATCATCAACTTCAGTCAACTAGTTCCCAAGAGGATTCGTGTGCTCCCTGTCACCGTCATTGATCACAATTATCCCTTCTTGAATCATTCTTTCTATTTCCCTTTTCAAAGAGCGACGATCTCCAATGCTATGCCCTTGGACATTAGAGTGGTACATGCATCGTACAGTAGGATCAAAGCCTTTTGCATATGGGTCTGGAGTATAGACGAGGAGTGGCTCAATCAGGCCAGAATGCTTTAACTTTTCAAACAAGCTTGTGTAGGACTCCCCAATTGGCGTGAAACTATTTCTTTGCCTTTGTTCCCCTCCCTGTCCCTGTTTTCTTAGGTTTTTGGGTGCTCTAAAATGTTGTGAAGGCAAGAGTGCATTATGCGGTGCTGGCGCTCGCCATATGGAGTGACCTGGTGGTTGGACATATGACCGGACATTGTTCAGAGGATAATACTGAGGTGAATTATGTGGAGCTCGGGGATAGGTTTGGGGTTGGAATTGAGGTTGGGTGTGTTGGTGAGGCGGATCCTTTGGTCTATGTCGTGACTCTGAAACAACCATGGCAACATCATCGTGTTCCTTTTGACCCAGCGAGCTTCCTGTGTCGCTCTGAATTGCTTGTGTTGTGGATTTTAAAGCAGAATAACTCATGATCTTGCTAGACTTCAGCCCATCTTCTACCATTTCTCCCATTTTTATCACATCATTGAAAGTCCTACCCACATCCATGATCCAATTCCCAAAGTAAGTTGGCTCTTGAGCGTGAAGAAAGTAGTTGACCATCTCTTTTTCTTTCATCGGGGGATCGACTCTGACAGCTTGCTCTCTCCATCTGAGCCCGTACTCCCTAAAGCTTTCATTAGGCTTCTTTTCCATCTTGGTGAGGGACCTGTGATCCGGGATGATTCCTATATTATACTGAAAGTGCATGGCAAAAGCCTGAGCCATATCGTCCCACGTGTACCACCTGTTAGCATCTTGGCGGGTGTACCACTCCAGAGCTGCCCCACTCAGACTCTGACTGAAATACGCCATCAATAATTTGTCTTTCACACCGACGCCTCTCATCCTACTACAGTAACCTTTCAAATGAGCTACGGGATCTCCATGCCCGTCATATAAATCAAACTTCAGCATCTTAAACCCAGCAGGTAGTTGGACGTCAAGAAACAAGCACAAGTCTTTATATGCCACGCTCATATGTCTCCATATCCCTTGCATGTTTCTTAAAGACTGCTATAAGATTTTCACCTTCCTGGATATCTCATCTTGCACCTGTCTTACCAGGATTTTCAGTTTCACCAGGAGCCTCAAAATGAGGAGCGTGAGAGTATGGATCAGAGACTTTGAAAGTTGGTTCTGGAGCATAGTGTTGGGCATCAGGGACTTTGATCATAGTCTCGTTAGAGGATCGAGGAAACATAGCTGGTGGAGGAACTGCAAGAGCATGAGTGGCCAAATGAGCGGTATATGAGGTGGTTTTGGCGGGTAGGGTGTGAAAAGGTTGTGGGGAGATATTAGCAGCAGTGGGAATCTGGAATTGTGCTAGTTGTGGGACAGTTGCAAGATTTTCAGTGTAGTTAGTGAGGAATGAAGATGTAGGATGCCCCCGATCCAAGACTAATACATTTCTACCATCTGCTGCTTCACCCTTTGGAGCTCCTCTTTCAATTCAGACTCCGACCCCACAAACTCCCTTGAGGGTCAACAACTCTTGTGCCCAAGTTTTTGCAAGCCATGGATACCTTGCCCTTTGACCTTGTGTTGTATGGACGAGTTACCTTAAGAACCACAAACCAACCACCCCTTTTGCTATGAATATAACAAAGTGAAGCCATCACGTTAGCGTTAGGGCATTTAACAGCTAAAATATCACATCACGTGCAATGCACCTAGTCACAATTATCGGTTCTAACATAACTTCGAGGGTATGAAGGTCATATGGCATCATCCCAATTTGTCCATTTGAGTCCTCTCTTTTCTTTTCTCTTCTTTTCTAGCACTTCCTGGCTTTCTCATTTTCCTTCCCTTTTTCTTTTCTGATTATCACTCTTTTTCTTTCTTCTCATTTCTCACATCCCCTAACTACAACCCCTTTTTTCTCTCTTTTCACTTTTCCCTTTTCCCCCTTTTGTTTTTTTTCTTTTTTCTTTTGCAAATAAAAAAATAATTCGATCGAAACCTATGTAGGTTGCCTACGTATCATGACCCCGCATGAATCAGATCTTTGCGTAGTTCAGGAGATCAAGAATAAAGTAAATAAGCTGAAATTCTCTTTTTCTTTTCTTTAATGACTACTCCGATGAAAAAAGAGACATAAAAGAAGAAAATTCCTTTTTTTGAATTTTCTAGACTTAATGTTCTATGACATATTCTAAACTCAAGCTTAACGAGCATATATTTTCTTTTTTTTTTCTTTTTGAAACAAATACTTCTATTAAGGAAAATCCCAGAAGAGAAAAATAATTTTTTGACTTTTTTTTTTAGGAAGGAAATCTAAACATAAACCAAAGAAATATATCTTTATTTTCGTTTGATATTCTGAAAAGAAACTTTGAAACGAGAAATGAAAAAGATAAAAACTTTTTGTTTTTTTGGATTTTAATTTTTGATCACCAAAAGAAGAAACTTTAAAGACAAACAAAAGATAAGAATATTTTTTATTTTATGTACAATGTCCTAAAGTTCTAGTAAAAAGAAAAGAATTTTTTTTTTTCATTTTCATTGATTTCCCGAATAATCTCAAATATTTTTATTTTTTTTGGATTTTGGAGTAAACATTTAAAAAGGTACTAAAGGAAAAATTCTTTTTTTTGAATTTTTGGTCCTAATATAATAAAGAAAATATAAAAATAATTTTTATTTTAAGTTCTAGATATTAATTGCCTAAAGGAAAAACCACAAAATATGTGTTTGCACTTATAGGGTTAGTATTCCAATGAAAACATCTAACAGAAATATAAAAAATGCCAAATCTCTTCTACTTTTTTTCTTCAATCTATTACACACCTCTTCAAATACAAAAATAGAAATATAATAATAAAAGACTCAGACAAACTTGATTAGACTTCTTTTTTTTCGGTAAAAAGGATTATGATAATTGCAAACAAAATTGATTTTCAACTCATGTTTCTAGCTAACAGAGAAAAAAGGTTGTTACATGGTGATGTGACTGCAACTACTACTGTAAACAACTAACAGTAGATGTCCAGAAATCTGTGATCCAAGAGGCTGAACCACAACATGTCGCCACAGAGCCAGTGAAACTATGCTTTCAAGCTATATCTTAACCACCACCTGTTCAGTAGAATTCTTCATAACTCATCTAAAGCACAGCTCGTTCAGTAATGCCAAAGCCTCCTCCGCTAAGCCTTCATAAGCTATTTGTTTACCTCCAGCAACATGTATGTTTTTCACATCAGCAGAAATGCATCCAGGCCCTGTTACTGCTGAAAGTTCACAGCAGATAAATGATACACTCGCACTTCGTACTTCCCCGTGGTGCTACCGAATACATATGACGTTATGGTGAACAGAGCAGACACGATAGTTGAGAGTACTCTATCTACTGCTAATAGAGCTGACGTTTCTCATCTCAAGCATAATTTGTCTTCAGCATCTCCAACCTTCACCCCAGCTCCATTAAAGCCAGCTTCAGGTCATAATAGTTTTAACAAAGGATCCGGAATTGCAAAATATAATGGTAGATCAGGCAAGCAGCCCATGATGCATGGAAATGTTGCTTCTGATAGGTTCTCCATTCAATCCTCGAAAGTAAATGCTAGTAAACTTTCTCAAGCTACAGGATGTGTTATGCATGGGAAGGCTTTGTCTAATCATGTTCAACTGAGAGGTTTTGTTCCTTTGAGTGGCTCGTTTAATCTTGGATCTGATGCTCATGAGCGGGCTAGTGCTGGAAAAGGTGGATCCAAGTTTCTGTATAGGACAGTGCCAAATGATGTGAAAGTTAGTTCTGATTCATTTGAACGAACAGAATCGAGGACCTAGGACCAATAAATCAGAAAATCAATTGGTTGTTAAGGCCTACACGACAAGAGCAGGAAATGTTAATATACAAAGGAATATTGTAATTCATGCTGATGAGTACAATAGAGATGATTTTGTGCTGGATATTTTGAATGCTAAGTTCTTTGTTATTAAATCATATAGCGAGGATGATGTGCATAAGAGTATGAAATACAATGTTTGGTAATCTACAACTAATGGAAACAAAAAGCTCAATAGCGCTTTCGAAGATGCTCAGAGAATTGCTGCTGGAAATCCAAGAGGCTGCCTAGTATTCCTCTTTTTCTCGGTGAATGCTAGCGGTCAGTTTTGTGGTGTTGCGGAAATGAGTGGCCCTGTAAACTTCTGTAAGGACATGGATTTTTGGCAGCAAGATAAGTGGTCTAGTAGCTTCCCTGTGAAGTGGCATATGATAAAGGATGTCCCATGTCTGGACACTATCCCCAGGTGTTTTTTTTCACAACCAAGTACACCTCAGCATTCTGTGCACAATAGCCAGCAAATTGGGCCCAATCCCCATCACGAAGCATACGTTGCTGTTGGATACTAGTGTGGCGCTGTTGCAGTTGTAGCCAAGAGTTCTGAAACATTTTTACACTGAATAAGCAACCTGGTCAGAATTACTTGACAGATTGGTGGCCATCTGCTTCAACTTGAGAGCTTGTTCCCTCGAGTTGGAAGTTTGAATAGACTGGGAAAGTGAAAGTTCCTGTTGTACCCATCCACCCATTGACCAAGATTATCAAGAAGAGTAAATACAGCTTGAATGCAAACTTCGTTGTGCCCTGAACTTAGACCATTAACATCAGTGGTATTCTCTGATGCAGCAGCATTGAGAACAGATAGAATTTCCTCTATTATGCCACAGTGTTCCTCCTCAGTAGCATCACATACTGCATTAGGGACCAAATATGGAAGAACATACATTGCTATTTGCCTATCATGGCAGACTATACCACGACAGGCATTGAAAATCTTGCTCGAGAAGTTGTTGCGTGTGCAGTCAATTTCTTGATCCAGAAAAATATGCATCTTCTAAATGACATTGAAGGGCAATACATTGGACCAGGAGAAGCTGAATCAGACATACTTGGCAGCTGAAATCTGGAGGTTAAGCGAGGGGCTATTGACTCCTTCACATAATTAGAGAAACAATTCCACAATCTCTGACCCCTTTCCTGCAATTCAGTGCAATTACCATCCACCACATATGCAAGCAACTTTACTGGTCATTTGCCTCTTGTCCGTGAAGTAGAAGCAACCACATTGTCGTCAAGAGATGCCTCACAATCTGCTATCTTTAAAAAGTTCCTGAATCGCCAACGCTGCAGAATCTTGAACAATAGTGTAAGGAGCAGCCCTGAAGGCCCGATCCAGATGCTTACGAGTCAACTCAAAAATTAAACCATCATCTGAACACGCAGTTTGGAAACGCACGCTAGAAAACACCTTGAAATACAAGTTCTTCCAAGATCTCCACAATTTTTTATTATTGATTTATTACACATCTTTTTTCTTCAAATACAAAATAAGAAATACCATAACAAAAGAATCAACCAACTTAATAGCCTATGACAAACTCTAACATCACCTAAAAGACTCGACATTATTGTACAAAACTAGAAGGTAAAAACTGACATAAAAAGAACGGACTAAAAACATAAAGAAAATCTCCTCAAGCAAACACCTGAATTTGTGATCCTGACTGGATAGTCACGGGGTGTCTGTCATGCCCAAACTCCGGTAAATAAATTTACACATGTATGAGAAAACTGAAACCAACACTATGTGAGACAATAACATTCCCTACTAGACACATGCAAGACATGGTTGAGGCTATTTTTGCAAAATGGCTTATTTAGCCAAAAGGTGGCTAGAAGTGTAAAATTTGGCTAAGACCCCGCAAAGCCAAGAAACTAAAATTTACTAGGAAGACCGGACCCTATGTGGGTTGCCTACGTATCACGCCCTGAAAGACGAGAATCAGGTATGCGTAGATCGGGCCGAATGGATACGGGCGAGAATTAAAAGAAAAAAACAACTAATTTAGAGAAAATATATTATTTTTTTTTTGTTTTTCCTTGAAGAAAATGATGAAACATGCAAAATCTTTTTGGATTTTCCTTTTTCCTTTTTTTTAATTTGATTTCCGAAAAATGATAAAAAGTGCAAAATCTTTTTTTTTCAATTTTCAAGCTCTTTTTTTTTAACAATATAATTGGGTCCAACTTGCTTTATTTTCACACTTCACTCTCTCTTTTCTTTTTTCTCTTTCTTTTTTTTTCATTTCACTTCTCACTTACCCTCAACTATCATTGGTCCGCCAAATGACCCTTTTACCCTTGGATAAATACAACTTGTAGCACATAGGATGCATCAAGATGGTCTGTTATTTTGGGTACACCTGTCCTAGACGGACTCAACCCCTATGTTGAGTCCCCTAAGTCAAAATGCACATGATGCAGATAAGCGTTCCGACTAAGGATCCGGCATGAGGCTGAGTTATTCTAGGTTCAAACCCTGGGTATATGTTCTAGACTGTTTACCCAAGCGGACAACTTGAGTCGAGGAGGGGGCTACGTACCAAGAACCAAAAGGCCATCCGGCTTGGTAACTTGTCCGGCCTCTTTCTTATTTCAAGGTATGACACTAACAGAATATGGAGTCTCAACCAGTAAGCACATCCCCGGAGGTGAGAAGAGAAGGGTTTCGGCACAGTTTATATACAGTTCAGATAATATCAAAGCGGTAAACCATTTAGCACATTTAGCATGAAACATGTAGGAAAATCAGATAAAGCCAAATATAACAATTATTCTAAGCTCGAATTTTTAAACCCTGAACCGAAGTTCTGGGTTTCCATCCCCAGCAGAGTCACCAGAGCTGTCACACCTCCTTTTACACTACACTCGCAAGGGTATTAAGGAGTTTTTCCACTTAAAGGACAATCAGAACGGGATTTATTATTAAGATTAAGAGTCGCCACTTGGGAGATTAATAGTGTCCCAAGTCACCGGTTGAATCCCGAACCAAGGAAAAATATGACTCTGTTAACAGTCCGCGAACCAAAAATCCGAGTAAAGGAATTCTGTTAACCAGGGAGAAGGTATTAGGCACTCCCAGGTTCCGTGGTTCTAGCACGGTCGCTTAACTGTCGCATTTGGATTTATCTGATTTCGAAACATGTTCTAGCTTATGTGCTTTTTAATTTTAAACCGCTTTTATTATTATTTATAATAAGAATTGCAACATCGTGAAAACATGTCTCGAACCACGTCGCATCAATGCACCCGTGGTGGTTGACACATTTCAACTTCGTTGAGATTTGGATTTGAGTCACATAAATGTGCACTCGAGTTTAGGAAGGTAATGTTATTAAAATACGCGCCTAAAAAGACTAACGCATTATTATATTTGGGAAAGACCGAGAAATTTGCTAAACGGCACGTCCCGAATTCTAAGGATCAATTCAAATTTAAACAAAATGAGGGCCATGCAATCGTCATTTATGTTTGGCATGGCGCACCCCAAACCTTTAAAAGAATTATTCCCAATCAGGCTTATAGAACTAATCTGGTTAACCCCTTCAAACAACAATCACATTCTTAACTCGAACTTAACAGGCACATTCAATTATCCTTTAAACAAATCTGACCTTTTATAGCATACTTCAATACCCGAAACAAACCCAAGTACCAAAATTCCCTAACCAAATCCTTGAAAAATTCATAGCAGATTACCAATACAATTCCGAATCCAAAAATAAATCGATATACACTTTGTACTCCCAAATCAAACTAAAAAGAAACTGATGATGTTAGGTGCATGAATATTCAACTCAAACGATTATACTGCCAATCAATGTGGTTTGAACCAAAAGAATAAGGGGAAATGACAAAGGCAAACTTGAATTAGAGCTAACGAGAAGAAGAGTCGGCAGTACGTTAATGCAGCTTCAACAGTTATTTGGAAAGAAAAGGGAAATTTGTACTATCAGATGCATTATTCATAGGTGTGAACAAATGCTTTATGACTATAATTCACGAAAGTCACCAAAGCTATAGCAATTATCTAACAAAACACAAATTTGAGACTAGCTTAGAACAAAGATCAGAAACTTCTCACAATAATCAATATTTAAGCACTCCAAAAACAAGTGAAACTAGAATCATTAAAATAGCGCATCATGTTTAATTATCCAGCCATCAGCAGAATATTAAACTCCAAAATCAAGCAAGAGAAAAAAAACCAACATCATGTTTCGATTCATAATACATAAAAGTATCGACTCAAATAATAGAGAAACCGAAGAAAAGGAACCTGAGCTATTTTCCGATATAGTCAAATTTCACAGTTGCTGCACAGACGGGCTATGAACAAACCCGAAATGCTAGTCAAACTCGATTTGAAATCATGAACAGCAACTCCGAACCTTAACGGAAACTCGAATAGAACCTCAACACATCAATCGAACTCCATTTCGCCGGAACCAATGGAAGGTTGCCAGAGCTACATGTTTTCCGGCAAATGAAAATAGAACTAATTTTTTAATATGTATTCTATTGAAAATCAGAAGAGGGAGTGTGATTGTGCGGGTGGTTGTTGCTTTGGTTGAATCCGAACAAACCGGAGAAGGGGTCGATTTTGTACTGTGCCGCTGCTGCCTTTTCTCTAATGGAGATTGATTATCCCCAGAAGAAACGTGAGAGGGTCCTTTTTGTGTGAGCTCTCTTGCTGAAGAGAAGGGGACACGGAATTTCTGTGTCTCTAGCTCAAGGGAGGGTCAAGCGGGTCGGGTAGGGATATTGGGCTGGCGGGTCAATTAGGCAAATTTGGGTATTGTGTTTGGGCTTGGGTAATTATTTGGGCTGATTTTGGCTTTGGAATAGCCCCATTTCACAAGGTAAATCCTTTTCCAATTCCTTCTTTTACTAATTATTTCACAAACTAATTTTCAAACTCTTTTTGATTTCTTTTAACACATAAACCTAAATTAATTCTTGAATCAAATTATCCTATTAACTAACTTTAAATAACAATTACCTAAAAAGCCAAATTAAAGGAAAAACTACCCGAATTAAAAAATAAAATTAAAAGTGCAAAAATAAACTATTTTTGTGATTTTTAATTTTTGCAAAGCAACTAAGTTACTGATTAATTTTAACAATGCGAAATTAATCCTAAATGCAAATGCAACGTATTTTTGGTATTTTTTCTTATTTTTAAGAATGCACAGAGAAATGCAATCAATTAACAAAAAAAATCCTAGAAAATCTACGAAATTAACTTTAATAAAATTTTTGAATTTATGGGAGTAATTCACATAGGGCAAAAATTACGTGCTCACACTTGCGTCGCTCCCCCATGTAGATCTGTGGCACAAACTTCTCCAAGAAGAGAACAGAGAACTCAAGCAATGAAAGTGGTGCTGCACCAACTGACCTACTCCTCTCATAGGCCTCCCACCATCTAAAGGCATCCCCTAATAATTGAAAAGTAGTAAAAGAGACTCCACTAGTCTCTGGAATACCCCCCGTGTGAAGAATCCGCTGGCACCTATCCAAGAAGTCCTGAGCATCCTCTGACTCTGCCCTGCTGAATGATGGAGGCTGAACTCTCCCAAATCTCTCTAGTCTCTTTTGTTCCTCATAACTCATAACGGGACCCAGCTGGGCCTGAACAACTACAACCGGCTGGGCTGGTAGTACCCTCGGTGTCTGAAGTCCCTACACTACCTGCTTAGGGTTACGGACGACAGAAGTCTGAGTACCTCTCCCGGCCTAAGAAGTGGCTGGTGCGGCCTAAATAGAAACTTCCTGAGCAAGTCTACTACGAATAGTCAATATCTGGGTCAAAGCCTTTTGAAGGCCTGGAATCACAATAGGCACTGCTGCCGCTTGAGATGGTCCCACCAACTCAACCACATCTGGAACCTGCTCCTGAGCTGGAGCAGCTGATGAGTCTACAGGTGTTGCTCTAGCTGTTGTACGAGCCACACCACGGCCTCTACCGCAAAATCGACCTCTCGCGTCCTTAGCTGGTGGTACTGGTGGCCGTCCACCTGATCTGATAGCACGTGTCCTCACTATCTATGAGATAATAGAATAATAGAAGTTTAGTTCCCGGAATTAACAAATTCGGACGAAAAAAATACAAGAATGTGAAGTTTTCTTAAGGATTCGGCATCCTCTCGAAGATGTACAGACGTCTCTGTACCGATCCACAAGACTCTACTAAACCTCCTCATGAACCGCGAGATATATGTAACCTAGAATCTAATACCAACTTATCACGACCTAAAACTCAACCTGTCGTGATGGTGCCTATCATGATACTAGGCAAGCCGACATACGTGTTGAAACCCAATTTTTCCCTAAGTATTTTTATAACCAAATATTTCCAAAATAGCATATTGGTGCATATATAAGCACATCCAAGAGTTTTGACATTTTTAATGATTTTTTAAACCAATTTATTGCCTATTTTACACAATAAAATCCAATAATTATTCCCAAAATTATCATATTGGTGAATAATTTATTTTATTTTCACATTTACACCTAAATATAATTAAAGTAATTTTTGCATATTTTTTACAAATTTGTTTGGTATTTTAAAGCTAAATTGCATATAATTGCAATTATAGTCTATCTTGTAATTTATGGCATTTTATGTTTATAAAATTAATACCAGTATTTTTTAATTAATATTTATATAATACTTATTTACCCAGTACATTTAATTTATTTTTAAAATCAGTATTACTATTTTTATAAAATTAAAAGGAAAAAATTAGCTATTTACGATTTGGCCTTATTGCATTTAAATTTTAGCCAATTTGGCACCCCATTTCAGCCCCAATTTGAAATTCAATTACCCAGCCCAATTAACATGCCTACCCGACCCAGTACATATTGAACTGACCCAACCCATATCAATTTCACACAGCCGCCTAACCCTATCTCATTTTCCCAATCCCCCACCCTCAAATGCTCTCATCTCTCGAGCTCTCTCAAAACCCTAGCTGCCACCTCCCATTGAAACCCTAATCTCTGAGGTTCCTTCAATTTAATTTAGATCTGTTATGGATCTTTGGGTGTGTGAACCTTCTATGCGTTTTTCTCAAAGATTCTTTAATGTTTGCTTTCAGAAACTCTATTTTCCTCAACTAGGGTTTCATGTTATTTTATCTCGAACATCTCATCTCTGAATCCCGACATGTTTTTACTGTGTTTGTTTGTATTATCTTCTATCTGAACTCGCATGTTGAAAACCCTAGTTTTCTTGGGGATTTTGTTTGAGTTTCCTCATCTGTTTGTTAGTGGTGGTTTGATTCACCTTATTTTTATCTGAATTAGCATGTTAAAAGCCCTAATTTTGGGATCTTGTTTGAGTTTCTGTTTGTTATTCACTTGATTTACCCTCTCCTATATCTAATTTAGCATGAGTTAGAACCCTAATTTTGGGGCTTATCCGGGATTCTAAACCTGTTTTGTTTGTTTGACTGCTCATCTCCTCTAAACTCATTTGATTTTCGAAAACCCTAGTTTCTTTGGGGACTATTCAATCTCTTTTTATTTGTGCAATTCGTTCGTTGAAATTGCAGTGTGCTTCCATTCTCTTGACTATTTTTTTGGTCTTGAGTTCTTTGCATGCTTCTGAATCTTTTCTCTATTGTTAAGCACTGAAACCTGACTTACGTGGCTATTATGTGATTATGATCTTTGTCATGAGAATAGCCTCACATGCCTAAGGCTATGCATTCCTTTATATGTTAAATTTCCCTCTCAAATTAGCCCTTAATTATGGGCTGACTTCAAATCTCTTTGTGTGATTATGATTGCACTCTTGTAATTCATTCTTTCCTTATTTTACTGATTGCCCTGCTTCTCAGACCTATTTGAATGCTTGCCTTGAAATCTCGACCCCTGCCTTTCCTACTCAAGTTGATTGATTCCCTTACCTTGATTATATTGGTATTGGATTCTTATAGACCTTTCCTTTATTAGAGTCTCATGAACCTAGCCTCTATAACCTACTATGTACCTGTACTATGCTTGAAATACTTCCTTATTAGTCATATTCAGCCTATGTGATCTATTTCCTTGTTTAGCACTTGCATGTTATCGTTTGATTCTTGATTACTTAATTAAGGGAGGTCTTTGATACTGTTTAATTCTAATTGACACTTGTTCCCCTAATTATTGCTGAACTGCAATCCTTACCTTATTTTCTGCCTATTTTTACACTATAAATACTCTCCACCCTTCTCTTTGAACCCACACGAACACAGAACAATCTGAGTTCACAATTCACTTTCACTTATACTCTCTCTCTTTCTGATACTTGCACTGCTGTGTACTGTGTTTGCTTTCTTCCCCACTCTTTTGCTTCTATACTGGTATGTCTCAATTAGTTTACATGCCTCAACAACAATGTGTTTAATTCTTCCCATTTGTTTCTAGCATATTGTCACATGCTCCCCCCTTTCTTTAATAGTTCAGTATTTAAATTATGTATTTAAATCAGTTGTTTGTCATGAATTTGATACTTTATGAATTCCCTTACCCTTTACCCTTTAAGTGTGAGTTGTGGTTAAGGGTATAACAGCACTCCAATATTGTTGTCTATGATCCTGAGCTGGATTCTTTGAATCCCAAACTCAATCAATTCCCATTCCTTTTCCCCTCTATGTGTCTGAGCCCTGGATTTGAGTCTGGTAGTGTCCTAATCACTATCCAGACTTTAGTCTGACCTTCAAAAGGTCTGCTCTTAACTTGTTCAACCAAACAAGTTGTCAGGGGTGTGCCAGCCTACCTTGTAGCTAGGTATGACCACCACCTGTCATGGCTCCCTAATTCCCTTTCACTTTGCACTTACTCTTAGCTAGAAGGTCTGTCCCTCTCTTGCAAGCCATGCTTTGGGACCCCTGAGCTCCCTCTGAACCTCGATGCCTGAGAGGTAGCCCTTCCACACTGCACTATTCTAATGCTAATGGTATCCTGGGTGTAAGCAATGCCTAGAATCCTTGAGGTTCCTTGGAACTTTGAAACACCTTGGATAAAGAGAAGGCTTTGGAAACTTGAATCCCAGAAATGGCTCAATCGCATGTTACTAGTCATTAATATTGAATTAGGCTGCTCGGATCTAGCTGTTAGCTTTTGATGTTTCTTTTAATTTCCAGTTTGATTCATTGGTTTGTAATAATTTTGTATGAAACTCAGGGATTATAGTAAAAAGGTGTGGGAGGGGTCTTTACTTTTCTTACATCAAAGGGGTAGAAATCATGACTTAGGATTTTATTTTTTATCAAACTAGAAATCCTGCCTATAGGGTCTTTAATACTGATTCAATCACATAGAGACCATACCTATAGGATTTAACGCTTAACTTTACCACAAAATCACCTAGAAAGCACGCTTATAGGATTTAACACTCATGTTTCTGTAATTACACATATAGAGATCATGTCTATAGGCTCTTGCATCTCTGCATACACAAATTTCATTAGGCAAACCGTTTATAGGCTTAATAACAAAGTTACATATAGACATCGTGTGTATAAGAATCCTATTAATGTCATGAAAGGGTGTTAAAATCAGCAAACGTACAGAAAGCATGCCTATAGGAAATCTCGTCCTTAATAGTCTCATTCGTTTCTAAAACAGAACCAATCGCTGAAACTCGTATCTATCTTTACTACAATTGGTAAACCCTTTCTCATAATCAATCTGCACTTTCTTGAAGCTCGTAAACCTTTTAATCAGTCTACATCTTTTCTAAAACAACTGGTAATTCATTTTCTAAAAGCAGTTTGCATCTTTTCTCTATGTTAAAACTGATACCTCTTTTCTATAAAATCAACTTGCATCTTTTCTGAAATTACTGGCAACTCTTTGCATCTTTTCCTAAAATTAACAGATCCTACGCCCAATTTTATTTCAACACATAGACAAAGGGTTGGCTAATTAATTAATTGGGTCAGTCCCTTGCAACTGTATCCGAATGGCCTAATGCAGACTTTCTATCTAAATGCATGTGTTGAACCAGTCCGCTCGCTGCTTAATTTTAATCTAAGACCAAATCAGTATTTGTCAAGGCATGCTAAACTAAATGATTGTTTGACTTCTGGGGTTAATTTGAGCCTTGTTTTCTTGTTTGTTCTACCTTTTTATTTGATACTTGTTTTGAATGTTGGGCTAGAATTTTATCCTTTAAACTCCATAAAGCCTCCATCCCTTTCTTTCCCCTCTAAGATTAGAAGCCCTAATACCCCGGGACTGATAGGATTGGGACGGGTAGTAGCATGCGATAAGTAAATGATATCGTTTCGTGCTTTAATACCTTAATGGGGTGGGAAGGGTAGACATAGAGATGATGATTACACGATAACACTCCGCGTACAATTGAGTACCAGTATTGTGCGAATGATCTATGTAATGTATAAACCTATGACCCCCTCCTCCCTCTTTATTTGTTTAACAATTTTTTTTTTCTGAATCTTAAAAACTGTTGCACTTTCAATTTCTATTTCTCACATGATTTTCGGTTTGTTCACACTAAGTACTTGACTTCTTCCCTCTATTTGCACATTTTCACCAAACTGCTCCTTTCTAAAATTCAGCATTTCTTTTAACCTTTTGTGCTTCTAGTACTTGTTTATTTGCACTTGCATTTAAAGTCACAATTATAGCATGACCGAGAACCACACTAGTGGATCTTTAGGGGTGCCTAATACCTTCCCCTCGAGATAATTTCAAGCTCTTACCCAAAACACTGGTCTTCATCTTTAATTTTTCTAGAAGTGTCCTAATACGCTATAATCATTAGGTTGCGACTCTCCAAACTCTCAAAAAACCCAATTCCCAAAACGGGATAAGAGTTGTCTTCCCGAATGTCGTGAACCCGATTCTGCTTTGAGGAAAAAAGGGGGCGTCGATAGCATGGCGATTCTGCTGGGGATTCTTTAGGCTTTTACCATTGCATGCTATATGTGACTTTACTGCTTTCTTTATTGCTTTGTTTAATGCCTTTACTTGAAACTGACTTGTTTCTTTTTGTTTTTTTTTACTATTACTTTCATTTACCACTTTTCCATCAATGTTGTTGTAATTTTTGAGAAGTCATTGTAAACTTTATTGTATGAACGTGAAAATACATATGAATTTGTTTCATCCTTGTAAACTGCATGTTCAATATCATATTCCACTTGTGCCAAACAAATACTATAGCAACGCTTATAATGAGTGGTTGCGCACTTCCAATACTATCACCCCCTAAATTTGGCAAAGGCATATTTGCGGTAAAACCAGTCGATCAACGGTGTAGTCGACGGTTCCGTGCTTTTCCCTCTTGAGTTGTCCGCTCAAGGGTACCAGTCTAGTACTTCAATATAGAAACCTTACTCCGTTAAACTGTACATGCACCATGGTCAAACCTAGCCGAGTCAGTTATGTTGTCCACATAATGACTCATTAAGATAGACTTGTCCAAAGTTCACCGGGTTTCCTTGAAACCCAAACGGACACCTCCACGTTCCGGGTTTCCTTGAAACCCAAACGGACACCTCCACGTTCTGTGCATTTATTTGGAAAACTTAAATGCTTTTCTATGCTAATTACTGATTTAAATAGTCGAGTTTGGTGGGGGTAAGGGCCTAACACTCTATTTTGCAGAAAATGAGGCACGAGATCCCCAGATTTGGCATGGTAACCAACATTCAGCCAAGGCTGCTGAACTGGTAGAACGACCTCCATTCAAGTGATCAAACACTCGCCGCAAGTACCTAGGGAATCTGCCTTCTCTCCTAGGGATCCAGCCTAACAACAGAATCATAGAGGCTGCAACGTTGTTCTGGGATAGCGACAAATCTGTGTTCCGCTTTGGTGATCTAGAGATGACTCCTTTACTTGAA
>MU693169.1:47819-66806 GCA_026770625.1 Nicotiana glauca
CGATTGCCGCACAAGGAATGACTAGAACAGGGAGGGTCTACACCCCAAAGCACCTAGCTGAGTCCGGTAAAGAAGCCCCAGGACGTCACATTGAGACAGGACCCGACGATCTTTGGAGGAAAATACAGGCTAAGGAATACTCGATCGCTGAATAGTTGAACAAAACACCGGCACAGATATCTATCTTGGCTCTTCTGCAGAGTTCAGACGCTCACAAGAATGCCTTAATGAAGATACTAAGTGAAGCCTATATGCCCAGCAATATAACTGGGGTGAAATGGTGAATATGGTGGGACAAGTGCTGGACATCCACAAAATAACCTTCCACGAAGACGAATTTTCGCCAGAAGGTTTGGGCCATAACAAGGCACTGCACAACACTGTGCAGTGTGAAGATTATTTCATCACCAGGGTTCTGATCGATGGGGGATCGAGCCTCAACATCTGTCCGCTTGTAACTCTTTGAACTTTGGGGAAAGGCCTACACGAGATCAAAGACGGGGCTATCAATGTAAAAGCCTTCGACGAGTCCCAGAGATCTACTATTGGAGAAATCAGCCTTTGCTTGCAAATGGGGCCAACATGGTTCGACGTCGACTTCCAAGTGATAGACGTCCCGGCATCCTACAACTTGCTGTTAGGACGCCCCTAGATCCATGCTGCCAGAGCCGTAGCATCGACCCTGCATCAGGAGGTAAAGCTCAAATGGAATCACCAAGAGGTGATCATTTATGGCGATGGTAGTAACCCCATATATAGTCGCTAGACTATCCCAATGATCGGGGGCAGAAGGAGAGTAGGCGGAGAGACATACCAGCACATCGAAAGGGTCAACGATATAGACAAAGACAAGTAGTGGGACACCAAGATCGAAAGTATCCTGAATTGGTGCAGGTACGAGCCTGGAAAGGGGCTCGGTAAAAATCTTCAGGGGATCACTAAGCCCATCAAACTGAAGAAGCATGGCAGTACCTTTGGCTTAGGGTATGATTATACTTGGAAATAATTCCAGAACTGGTCACCACCATGGCGCGGCCCCTACTATCCATTGGAATTTCTGATACCTAGCCTGGAGCAGACCTTCCAGCCAACAGATACTATATATGGGTCAGAAGAAGATGAAGCGTTGGCGGCTATGAAGAATTTGTTCCTGGAGGATGATGACATGGACTGCTGTGCTCTTTTCGAGGAGGAGGGGAAGGAAGGCCCTTCCATGCAAGTTATGAACATAGGAAACCGCCTCAGCAACTGGTCAATTAGGATCGTCAGAGCCCGAAGGGCTTCGGGGTAGCAAGTCTAAACAAAAGCACCATGCATCTCATTTTTTAGTTTACTTTACTAGTTGATTTTCTTTCCGCGTTGTCTTTAATTTCGAAAGAGCTCCGATGTTTCAAACAATTATGGATTTAATTAAAGCATCATATATATCTCGCTTATTATTTTCTCTATCATTTACTCTATTTTATACAACATTACTATTATTATCTTGACGATAAACCAACGACTGTGACTTGCAACTAAGCAACGCAACAGAAGGATATAGACTCAGAAGAATATGAAATACCTGAAGAGGTCATCAAAGATGTTGAGAATTTTGAGAATAGACCCAAGTCCAACCTGGAAGAAACTGAGGTCATTAATTTGGGAAATACAGACAATGTCAAAGAAACTCGCATCAGTGTTCACTTGTCGCCATCAGAGAGGGAGGAATACGCAAAAATTTTGAAAGAATATGAGGACATATTCGCCTGGTCGTATGATGATATGACTGGTCTCAGCACGTCCATTGTAGCTCACAAACTGCCAACAGATCCAGCCTGTCTGCCGGTAAAGCAGAAGCTCAGGAAATTCAAGCCCAACATGAGTTTGAAAATCAAAGAAGAGGTTACTAAGCACCGGGGTAGCTGATGTTGAAGAAGATATTTCCGCATCAAGACGAAGCCAAGGGGAAATTCTTTCCCAACTGGCAAGGTCCATACATGGTTTACCGGGTTCTAACTGGAGGAGCCCTTATCCTTGCAGAAATGGACGGAGAAGTCTGGCTGAAGCCAATCAATTCGGATGCAGTGAAACGATATTATGTGTAATCACTTATCATTTCTTTATGATGTAATTTGAACTACGTCTGACCTGATTTCCGTTTAATAGGGGATACGTAGGCAACCCTACGGGTTCGGTCACAATTTAATAAAAATCTCATCTCCCCTTATTATTGGAACTGGGGCAGAATTTTGAGGAGGACCCTTAAAATTTTGAAGATGGTCTTCAGCCGCTCATCTCCAAGGATGTCACCTCAGTAAACTGGGGCAGAATTTTGAGGAAGACCCTCAAAATTCTGAAGTTGATCTTGCATTCGTTCAGCGCAGCCGTCAGAAGTGCCAGCCCAGTAAACTGGGGCAAAATTTTGAGGAGGACCCTCAAAATTCCGGAGCAAGAGAGGTTGCAGTGCTCTGAACCGCATTGCAGTCATTGTTTCATCTAAACAAAATTATTTTTTACTTACGTTATATTTTTTAAATCATGCATAACTATGATAGCTGCTGTTTAGCAACGCTACCCCAATGACACACAATGCTGGAAGCCACGGGAAAACGAACTAACCTTTCCCCTTGTAGTTGGATGCAGGCACCAAGTCACAAAGTTACCAAACATGTTACGCAATCGCATTGAACTGTCGTGCCTATTCGCATTTGCTATCCGCACGCAATGGCCCCAGCAGCCGCAATATCACGATCAGCTATTAGATAAGAATTTTTTCTTACTATTCGCTTTTATCTTATTGTATAAGGCTACCTTTCTGCCTTCTGAGACTAAGCGTTGTCTCCATCTGCATTATCCTGCATTGCATAAGGCTACATTTCTGCCTTCTAACTAAGCGTTGTCTCCATCTGCATTATCTTGCATTTCATAAGGCTAACTTTCTGCCTTTCAAGACTAAGCGTTGTCTTCATCTGCAGGCTACCTTTCTGCCTTCCAAGACTAAGCATTGTCTCCATCTGCATTTTCTGCATTGCATAAGGCTACCTTTCTACCTTCCGAGACTAAGCGTTGTCTCCATATTGCATTATCTGCATAGGGCTACTTTTCTGCCTTCCAAGGTTGAGCTCTACCTCCACTTGCATGGCTGAAATATCGCCACCTTATCTTTCTTGCATGGCTGAAATATCGCCACATTTACCTACATTTTGCATGGCTGAAATATTGCCACTTTTACTTATATCCTGCAATCGGCTGAAATATCGCCATTTACATTCTTTTGCATCGGCTGAAATATCGCCAAACTTTATTTAAATTCTACATCGGCTGAAAGATCGCCAGTTTATATTTAAATCTCCACCATCATCTATACCTATGTTTTCGGTCGGCTGAAATATCGCCATTTACATTCTTTTGCATCGGCTGAAACATCGCCAAACTTTATTTAAATTCTCTATCGGTTGAAATATCACCATTTACACTTTTTGCATCGGCTGAAATATCACCAGACCTTTATTTAAATTCTCCATCAGTTGAAACATCGTCGTTTTACTTTTACATCGGCTGAAATATTGCCACTTTTATTTATGTCTTGCATTCGACTGAAATATCGCCAAACTACTGTATTTAAATTTTTGGTCAGCTGAAATATCGCCATTTTACTTTTCACATCGGCTAAAACATTGCCTGTTTATTTAAATTTATGTTGGCTGAAATATCGCCATTTACGCTTTTGAATCGGCTGAAATACCGCCAAATCTTGCATTTCATGGGCCGAAATATTGCCAAACTGTCCAAAGGCATCATCGTTCGGAGGCATCATCTTCATAGCCCGAGAACACCATGCCATGGCCTGAGGACCCCACTTTATACCTTGCACATCATTATTCAAATGCATCATGGTTCGGAGGCTCCATTATCATGGCCCGAGAACGTCATTTCATAGCCTGCGAATCCTTTAATTTTGCGCTTCATGGCCCAGGACATCATGGTCTGAGGACTTCATCCTAACCGTCCAAGGGCAGCATTCATGGTCCAACGAGAACTTGAATCATGTTTAAGTTTACACACGATATATGCCTATATTTCTCACTTGCAGGTACACCGGCTGGCAATGGCCGTCTCAGCAAGAGTGACCCCATTCCGGTTCTCGCAGTCGATCAACTTCAAAACACCTCTTGCTTCCCTCAAGTGCCATGTACGTCCTTTTAAATCTCCATCGACATGTAAAACCAAGGATATGTAGGCAGCTCATAAACCGGAGCTCGGTCAAACTCTTTTCAAACCACCGCTTCCGGTTAAAATTGGCCATCATATCTTTACCCGACAACTCTTTCATCCTTCCCGGGTAAAGAGGGGCAGATGTTGATACCCAATTTTTTCCTAAGTATTTTTATACCCAAATATTTCCAAAATAGCATATTGGTGCATATATAAGCACATTAAAGAGTTTTGACATTTTTAATGATTTTTTAAACCAATTTATTGCCTATTTTACACAACAAAATCTAATAATTATTCCCAAAATTATCCTTTTTGGTGAATAATTAATTTTATTTTCACATTTACACCTAAATATAATTAAAGTAATTTTTGCATATTTTTTACAAATTTTCTTGGTATTTTAAATCTAAATTGCATATAATTGCAATTATAGCCTATCTTGTAATTTATGACATTTTATGTTTATAAAATTAATCCCAGCATTTTTTCATTAATATTTATATAATACTTATTTACCCAGTATATTTAATTTGTTTTTAAAATCAGTATTACTATTTTTATAAAATTAAAAGGGGAAAATAGGCTATTTACGATTTGGCCTTATTGCATTTCAATTTTAGCCAATTTGGCACCCCATTTAAGCACCAGTTTGAAATCCAATTACCCAGCCCAATTAACATGCCTACCCGACCCAGTACATGTTGAACCGACCCAACCCATATCTCTTTTTAAATCTCGACCGTTGATCATTTAGATCAACGGCCACCGTTACTTCTTACCTTTTTAATTTAACACAACCGCCTAAACCTATCTCATTTTCCCAATCCGCCGCCCTCAAACGCTCTTGTCTCTCGAGCTCTCTTAAAACCCTAGCCTCCGCCTCCCATCGAAACCCTAATCTCTGAGGTTCCTTCGATTTATTTTAGATCTGTTCTGGATCTATGTGTGTGTGAACCTTCTGTGTGTTTTTCTCGTATATTCTTTAATGTTTGCTATCAGAAACTCTATTTTCCTCAACTAGGGTTTCATGTTATTTTATCTCAAATATCTCTTCTCTGAATCTCGACATGTTTTTACTGTGTTTGTTTGTATTATCTTCTATCTGAACTCGCATGTTGAAAACCCTAATTTTCTTGGGGATTTTGTTTAGGTTTCCTAGTCTGTTTGTTAGTGGTGGTTTGATTCACCTTATTTTTATCTGAATTAGCATGTTAAAAGCCCTAATTTTGGGATCTTGTTTGAGTTTCTGTTTGTTATTCACTTGATTTACCCACTCCTATATCTGATTTAGCATGAGTGAAAACCCTAATTTTGGGGCTTATCCGGGATTCTAAACCTGTTTTGTTTGTTTGACTGCTCATCTCCTCTAAACTCGTTTGATTTTCGAAAACCCTTTCTTTGGGGACTATTCAATCTCTTTTAGTTTGTGCAACTCGTTCGTTGAAATTGCAGTGTGTTTCCATTCTCTTGACAATTTATTTTTGGTTCTGAGTTCTTTTCTTGCTTTTGAATCTTTTCTCTATTGTTAAGCACTGAAACCTGACATACGTGGCTATTATGTGATTATGCTCTTTGTCATGAGAACAGCCTCACATGCCTAAGGCTACGCATTCCTTTATATGTTAAATTTCCCTCTCAAAGTAGCCCTTAATTATAGGCTGACTTCAAATCTCTTTGTGTGATTATGATTGCACTCTTGTAATTCATTCTTTCCTTATTGTACTGATTGCTCTGCTTCTCAGGCCTATTTGAATGCTTGCCTTGAAATCTTGACCCCTGCCTTTCCTACTCAAGTTGATTGATTCCCTTACCTTGATTATATTGGTATTGGATTCTTATAGACCTTTCCTTGATTAGAGTCTGATGAACCTAGCCTCTATAACCTACTATGTCCCTTTACTATGCTTGAAATACTTCCTTATTAGTCATATTCGGCCTATGTGATCTCTTTCCTTGTTTAGCACTTGCATGTTACCATTTGATTTTTGATTCCTTAATTAAGGGAGGTCTTTGATATTGTTTAATTCTAATTGACACTTGTTCCCCTAATTATTGCTGAAATGCAATCCTTACATTATTTTTCTACCTGTTTTTACACTATAAATACTCTCCTCCCTTCTCTTTGAACACACACGAACACAGAACAATCTGAGTTCACAATTCACTTTCACTTATACTCTCTCTCTTTCTGATACTTGCACTGCTATGGACTGTGTTTGCTTTTTTTGCACTCTTTTGCTTCTATACTGGTCTGTCTTAATTAGTTTACATGCCTCAATAATAATGTATTTAATTCTGCCCATTTGTTTCTAGCATATTGTCACATGCTCCCCCCCCCTCCCCCTTATAGTTCAGTATTTAAATTATGTATTTAAATCAGTTGTTTGTCATGAATTTGATACTTTATGAATTCCCTTACCCTTTACCCTTTGTGTGTGAGTTGTGGTTAAAGGCATAACAGCACTCCAATATTGTTGTCTATGATCCTGAACTGGATTCTTTGAATCCCAAACTCAATCAATTCCCATTCCTTTTCTCCTATACGTGTCTGAGCCCTGGATTTGAGTCTGGTAGTGTCCTAACCACTATCCAGACTTTAGTCTGACCTTCAAAAGGTCTACTCCTAACTTGTTCAACCAAATAAGTGGTCAGGGGTGTGCCAGCCTACCTTGTGTCTAGGTATGACCACCACCTGTCATGGCTCCCTAATTCCCTCTCACTTTGCACTTACTCTTAGCTATAAGGTCTGCCCCTCTCTTGCAAGCCATGCTTTGGGACCCTGAGCTCCATCTGAACTTGGATGCCTGAGAGGTGGCCCTTCCACACTTCACTATTCTAATGCTAATGGTATCCTGGGTGTAAGCAATGCCTATAATCCCTGAGGTTTCTTAGAACTTTGAAACACCTTGGATAAAGAGAAGGCTTTGGAAATTTGAATCCCGGAAATGGCTCAATCGCATGTTACTAGACATTAAGGTTGAATTAGACTGCTCGGATCTAGCTATTAGCTTTTGATGTATCTTTTAATTTCCAGTTTGATTCGTTGGTTTGTAATAATTTTGTATGAAACTCGGGGATTATAGTAAAAGGGTGTGGGAGGGGTCTTTACTTTTCTTGCATCCAAGGGGTAGAAATCATGACTTAGGATTTTATTTTTTATCAAACTAGAAATCATGCCTATAGGGTCTTTAATACTTATTCAATCACATAGAGACCATGCCTATAGGATTTAACGCTTAAATTTACCACGAAATCACCTAGAAAGCATGCTTATAGGATTTAACACTTATGTTTCTTTAATTACACATATAGAGATTATGTCTATAGGCTCTTGCATTTCTGCATACACAAATGTCATTAGGAAAACCGTTTATAGGCTTAATAACAAATTCGCATATAGACATCGTGTGTATAAGACTCCTATTAATGTCATGAAAGGGTGTTAAAATCAGCAAACGTACAGAAAGCATGCCTATAGGAAATCTCGTCCTTAATAGCCTCATTCGTTTCTAAAACAGAACCAATCGTTGAAACTCGTATCTATCTTTACTACAATTGGTAAACCCTTTCTCATAATCAATCTGCACTTTCCTGAAGCTCGTAAACCTTTTAATCAGTCTACATCTTTTCTGAAACAGCTGGTATTTCTTTTTCTAAAGGGAGTTTGCATATTTTCTCTTTGTTAAAACTGATGCCTCTTTTCTCTAAAATCAACTTGCATCTTTTCTGAAATTACTGGTAACTTTGCATCTTTTCCTGAAATTAACAGATTCTACGCCTAGTTTTATTTCAACACATAGACAAAGGGTTGGCTAATTAATTAATTGGGTCAGTCCCTGGCAACTGTATCCGAGTGGCCTAATGCAGACTTTCTGTCTAAATGCATGTGTTGAACCAGTCCGCTTGCTGCTTAATTTTAATCTAAGACCAAATCAGTATTTGTCAAGGCATGCTAAACTAAATGATTGTTTGACTTCTGGGGGTTAATTTGTTTGTTTGTTTGTTTGTTTGTTCTACCTTTTTTTTAATACTTGTTTTGAATGTCGAGCTAGAATTTTATTCTTTAAAATCCATAAAGGCCTCCATCCCTTTCTTTCCCCTCTAGGATTAGAAGTCCTAATACCCCGGGACTGATAGGATTGGGACGAGTAGTAGCATGCGATAAGTAAATGATATTGTTCCGCGTTTTAATACCTTAGCGGGGTGGAAGGGTAGACATGGAGATGATGATTACACGATAACACTCCGCGTACAATTGAGTAACAGTGTTGTGCAAATGATCTATGTAATGTATAAACCTAGGACCCCCTCCTCCCTCTTTATTAGTTTAACAATTTTTTTTCTGAATCTTAAAAACTGTTGCACTTTCAATTTCTGTTTCTCACATGATTTTCGGTTTGTTCACACTAAGTACTTGACTTCTTCCCTCTATTTGCACATTTTTACCAAACTGCTCCTTTCTAAAATTCAGCATTTATTTTAACCTTTTGTGCTTCTTGTACTTGTTTATTTGCACTTGCATTTAAAGTCACAATTATAGCATGACCGAGAACCATACTAGTGGATCTTTAGGGGTGCCTAACACCTTCCCCTCGAGATAATTTCAAGCTCTTACCCAAAACTCTGTTCTTCATCTTTTATTTTTCTAGAAGTGTCCTAATGCACTATAATCATTAGGTGGCGACTCTCCAAACTCTCAAAAAACCCAATTCCAGAAACGGGATAAGAGTTGTCTTCCCGAATGTGGTGAACCCGATTCCGCTTTGAGGAAAAAAGGGGGCGTCAACAATACGCATACATTCAAATACTTTCAAAATCAAAATATACCAAATACAAGTTTAAATAAGTGAAAATCTCATAAAGCTGGATAAAAAATGTCATAACCCAATACAACATATCCCAAAAGCTGGGTGTCATTGAGTACATGAGCATATATATAATAACCTAGTCTGTTACACTATCTAGAAAGTAGAACTGAGTAAATAAAACTGAAAGATAGGGGAAAGAAATTCAAGGTATGCAGACTCCATGGTAAGTACCTGGATAATCTCTGAAACTGAACAATAGCTCCCACGTCAACAACCACCATACACTGAAGCACCTGGATTTGCACACGAAGTGCAGGGTGTAGCGTGAGTACAACCAACTCAATAAGTAACAAGTCTAGCCTTTGGGCTGAAAGAAGCGACGAGCCTGACAGGTACAGTTCAATTATAGAAAATACAATACAGAAATATAGACATGCTTTCAAGTTTAAACAGTAAATCTCAAACAGATAAGATATGTCAAGTACACCTAAAATAAGAAAATGATACGCCTCGATATCTTCATATCAGTAATGTATGCCAACTGAAATACAAAACAGTTATGAAATCATATGCATACTCTCAGAGTATCAATCACTCAGTCCTCCCATACATTTCATCCTCACAGTCACTCATTCCTCATAGTCACTCCATCCTCACAGTCATTAAATCCTCCCAATCGCTAGGCACTCGCTTATATGTGCTGATTGTGGGTGTGCAGACTCCGGAGGGGTGAATCTAGCCCAAGCGCTATAATAAGCCAATCATGGCATGAATCAATAAAGTCTGCTACAGAGTGCAACCCGATCCCATAAATATGATCACAATCAGGCCCTCAGCCTCACTCAGTCACCAATCTCTCCAGTTTGTTCGGCTCACAACATCATGAAAATTAACCCAAACAATGATGATATGAAGTATCAATAAATGGAAACACCGAATGAGATATGATATGCGAATGATATATGTGACAGAGTACATAATTATAAATTAAACAAGTAATTTAACAGCAATACGAACCCTATGGGTCCCAAAAGTACCAGCATATATCCTAAGCATGATTTATAACATGAATCATAGTTGTGTACTGTCAAATCGAGGGCGTCTATTTCTTGCCATCGAGGTATGTTCGGGGTACCCTGACGACACTTCGAGACCGTAAGGTCGAGGTCGAGCTCCTTATCTCAACTATAATCCGTGGCTCTGTAGTGGCTCGATGGTCAGAAGATCTGTCCGCAACCTAGCCGCAGTCATGCAGACGGTAGATAGTTGGCCTGAGCCTATAGGTTCTGGTATCTTGTCCAGACATCCTATACATGTATCTTTACACTTAATGCACCATGTACTATATTGAGTCCCTTTGCCTATATAAGGGGGACTCATCCTACCTTGTAAAGGGTTGATGTTGCTCCATTTTCTCCACAATGCAATAATATCTCTCTCTCTCTCTTTCTTCTAAGTTATCAGTCTTCATCGACCCCGAGGTCACCTTAGCACTTTAGTGTTTCTTTGTTTGTTCTTCATTATTTGGCTCAAGATTGACAACATAGAGCCTTACTTATATTTTTATCTATTATCCCCTTCCCGGCTACCCTAGATAAGCTCAAGATAGGCTCGAGGCCTGGCTGCGAGGTACCTATTAGCTTGCATCACGCCCGGGAACGTCCCCCTACTGGTTCAATCATTACTTTGGCTAACTCGATCGTTAGCGCTTACTTCAAGCTTTAACACCAACCACCCTAACAAACTAGCTCGGGAATAGATCACGTATTTTTAGAATCTTATTTACAAATTTAATTGATGTTAGCATTTTCACGGTAAATAGTTTGGCGCCCACCGTGAGGCTAAAAATAACAATGATTATTTTCTTGCTAGTTTCGTCACTCGAATGCATGATATATTTCACAATTTTTCTTGCCCAAGATCTTTCGATTTCAGGTTAATGATCATCTCGATAAGGGAAATTGAGGATAATAACCCCAAAAATAGCAAAGAGAATAGTATGGTCATTCTAACGAATGGCGCGACACCGCAGGACCTCGATAACGCATCTAGATCGGTTCAAGCGGATGCGGATCCATACCACGCACAGCGGAGTTACGAAGTCTCATGCACTGATGGCGGCACGCAACACGCTAACCAATGGGAAGCCCAAAAAATCCTAGCCCTGGTAGAACAGGAAGTTAATCTTCGTATTATTTTTCAAATGCTGCAGGAACAGCATTTGGCTATCTCTGAGCTACAAAGCCGCTCGGAGACCCTCGGTGTAGCAGCACTCAAAATATCTCCTCACTTCGAGCCAGTGCCCGAGGTATCAGGCAACGACGAACCAAAAACCCATCCTGTGGCAGTAAGAATGCTGGAAGACGTTATCGTAAAGATCGACTCACGCTCTCGGAGACTCCAACAACAATCATCTCCCGGAGATACAATCTTGGGACTCATTTCACGGAAGTCAGAAGAACCAAAATCCCCCAGGAGTGACAGGACCCCGAGTCCTCACAGGTGCCCCACCACTCAAGCATGCCTATCTAGGAATGACGACCTCCAAAATAGAGAACTCAGGCCCGTCCCGATAAGGAGATTTGAAGAAATTCCCCCAGAAGAAACCATGACGCAGCATCATTGTTCGACATCTAATCTCGGGGACCTGCCCACCGTACTAGCACGATCCGTGGAAGCACACGCCAACGCCACCAAAATAATACCAAGAGGGCTCATTGCACCAAAGGTCGGGAGAAGAAGAAGAAATAAAATATCATAGGAAGCCGCACCCCGCTCTCCGACAAGACAAACGAGACCGCTCCCGCTCCCGAATAGTGGGGTGGCACAGACCTTCACCCAGAACCCAAACAAAGCATACTCGGCGGCTCCGGAGTAGTTCAATCAAAGCTTGATCGAATATCCGGTCGAGGCTTGGTCAGATACCAGCGGTCAATTCCAGACCCAAGTCAGAGCCATGGACGACCCTCGAAAAACGTCCTCGGGATCGGCATATCCGGGCAGTTTCCCAACAGAAAGGCTGACTCTGAATGAATGGAGCCACCATCCACACGATGCGAATGGAAGAAACGATTTGAGGCATGACGCATCTTGCAACGACGAGGCAGTAGCTTGAGGACAACTCCTTCGAGGAACCTCCAATGGTACCAGATTCAACGAGACACAACCGAAGGAAACCTCGCCCAATGGGGCTTAACTTCAACATTGCAGTTCCAAGCATAGTGGTCACCATACGCGAAGCCGAGGAGTCCAGCTAGTTTAGATCCATTCAACCAAAACCCCTTCAGGGAAACCATGGACCACTAGGGGAATCGCCAGACGCTCGAAGTAACAGACCCAAAAGAGCAGCAACTATGCTATTCAACAAAGGTAACCATAAAGTATCGCCAAGCAAGCAAACTCGGATCCAGCTCCACGGACAAGAGGAAATCGGACAAAATACAGTCGGCAAGCTACGGCATATCATCACAATTGTTAAAGGATCGCGGCATCCCACGAAGATCCGTAGAACGTGGAATGCAAGTACCTGTCATCAGAAAGGGATAGTCCCGGGAAATACTCCCCAAGGACCCCTTCTCGCTCGAAGAAAAGGACGCCAAGATTCCACCTCGGCATCACATTAACGTATTGGTAATCCCTTCTTTCATTTGACTCATTTCAAATAAAACAAACATTTATGAGTACACATGTATCGGCTAAAATTATACCGACGATGTCGGCCCAAAGCCAATAGGACAATCCGTTCTAGCGTCGCTCTCGGGCCGAACCACTGATATGATCCTTATGGAGATTTTCACAATGACCAAATCGCACCCCTTGTGCGGCCTTCCCGAGCTCAGGCAAATACGTTAAGCGTAACAGGGTACAGACGCTTTGTACAGACAACTGCGAGTACCACGTCCTAGGCCATGCCTGGCCGGACGAGGAGGACGACTTCCGTGGGGCCTACTCCCCAAAACGCAGCTTCCTTTTATCACTTCCTTTCCTTTCTTGTTGCTAATCTGTACGCAAGCAGGCATCTGAGGCATTTAGTAGTTCTGGATCCCGCTCGAGGATCCACGGCCAACACGGGGTCCGCCGGACATTCTTTCCTTGATCAGGTTTTTCTAACAGGAAGAAGGTTCAGCCGACAAGATTATTAGCAGAACTGCATATCCCCGAGGAAGGGACCCGACAAGTTTATGATCCTCTTCCTCTCCTAAAATTTTCCAATATGGAAATATACAAGAACATCAGATAATCAGGGGAGTCAATCCCATGTGGACCAAACTCACGGCAATAGGACAACATGTATTTGCAACTTATATTTTAGCCAACCAATAAAGAATATTTTTTAAGCATTCGACGCTTCGAAGAAAAACATTTCGGCTAATCCTCGGCAAAAAACCTCTCCATTGAAAACATCCTGAAACACTCTAAGACTTAAACAACTCAGCACACCCACGATCCCAGGGTCTGGGCTCTAGACTCACAAAGCCCTCGCGATATGGCTCCAAGTCTACAAAAGGCGGTATTTAATCCTAAACTGATCTGATATACTCGGAGACTCAATATATGTAATTTGACAAACTTTCACGACTCCGGGGTCGAAACTCCAGGCTCACCAAGCCCCCGAAAAACAACTCCGGGCTCACCAAGCCCCCGAAAAATAACTACGGGCTCACCAAGCCCCCGAAAAACAACTTCGGGCTCATCAAGACCTCGGAAACAGCTCTGAGCTCGTGAGAAGCTGTCTTCAAGCAAACTAAATGACTCGGAGACTGTCACCAATCTCCACGTACTGGGAAAATCCAAAATTGTAACACTCTAATGGGCAGCCTCGACAAAACCTCGTCTATTCTCCATATACTGTAAGACCTCTACAGGCATGGCAAACTGTAAGACCTCAGCATGCATGAAAAATCCCGCAGTTTAGGCCATACATCGTATTTTTAAGAATCCCTAAAGGTCATACCCTCGATGTAGACGCCTAAAACTGCCTCTCGGGATCAAAAACGGCCCTGGCCACACGCACACAACTCCGGTCGAAATGGCTGCTACAGCCCAAAAATGTGACTCGGGGACGCCCGAATGTTGCTAAAAAATCCTCCGAATCTACTTCGGAAAGAAATGATTAAACACAGACTTCCCTCAACAGGCAAAAAATGAATCCCGACCACGTCGGCTCCAAAATTGCAAAAGCATCGATCTACTTGACCCATGAGCTATGAACATCCCGGGGTGCTCAAAACATCACCGACTACGACTTGAAATCGAGGTTCTTTTAGAACCGACGACGAGTCAGGCAAAATAATCAATAAGACCTTAACGAGAGGAATCAAAGCCTACAAAAAAGCCTCCATGCCTCACATCAAAACAGTGTAAGTGCCATTGTCGCCGGCTAAGCAAGCCTCCGAGCCTCACATCAAAAGGTCTCTACGACCATACAGTGTAAGATCCATTGTCGCCTGCTTGAAAATTGACAGCTTGAGGATTAAAGTGAGCTCGAATCGTAACCCGATTCGCTGATCGAATCCAAAATAGTTAACCTAAGCAAAGCCTCCGGACCTTATATTAAAAGAACCTTGCGACCAAACAACGTAAGTGCCATTGTTGCCGGCTAAGCAAAGCCTCTGGGCCCCACATCAAAAGGTCTCCACGACCAAACAGCGTAAGTGTAAAGCCCCAGAAAATTTTGCTTAGTAATTTAAGTTTTCGTGTCGCCAAGGTAGGCTAAATATTTTATCTTGCGAGCAAAGGAGGATCTAGGATATAATTTATATCAAATGGATATGTTAACAAGCGTATAAGTCATATTACAAGTGAATTGGTTCTAAGGAGAGGCCTAAGTCTAGGCCAAGTTGAAAAATTTCATCATAGACAAAAATTGTAAATGAGTATGCATAAGAACTCACTTTGGATAATGATATCTCCAGTTATATAAAAAATTGTATGATGCACAACCTATCAAATTAAAGCTCTTTGAGTCTAGTTTCCAACACATTAAACCATTCATTATTTGGAGGTGTATACAGAAAGTTATGACCATTTTACTGGACATGCGTCACCAGCGCGGCCGCGGGTTGGACCGCGGAGCTCACTGCCCAAAAATTCAAACAAAATGATTTTTCTTTATTTTTACAATTTTTGTGCATTTTGGTGTCATTTTCTGACAATTGCTGCATTTTATTTGTGCATGATAATTCATATAAAATACAAAAATACGCATTTGCATTTAGGTTTTAACTCCATGTGTTAGTATTAATTAGGGATTAATTTGTTTTAGAGTAGGATATGAAGAAAATGACAAAAATAGTTCACTTTAGTATTTTATTGTTTTAATTAGAAATTGCTACAAAATAGTTTTAAAAGTAATTTTATGCCATGGAGTTTTATTTCTATTTTTGCATCTTTATAAAATTCAAAAAATACAATACAAATTGATAAAAATACAAAACACAAAAAGATGAAAATGAAATACAAGATTATAAGAGAAAAGAAAACAAATTAAAATAAAGAAGTGGTCTTAATAAGAGACCACAATTGGGCTGATTCGGCCTAATTCAGAGTCACACGCCCCAGCCCAGTAGCCCTCTACCCGGTCCAGCTCTTCAATAAGCCAAAACGACGTAGTTTTGGGGTCATTTGATCTGAGCCGTCGAGGTTGATCAATCGAACGGCTCAGATCTAATGACCCTTTAATATACAATTGTCCGAACGAGCCCCTACCCCCCCCTCCCCTCACTTCATCGTCTCTCACAGAAACGAACAGAGCTTCCACCGTTAACCGCCGTCCTCCGCCTACAAGAAATCACCTCACGGCGGTTCCCGTAGGCCAAACGACTCCATTTTCACGCCACGAACTCCCCTCAACCTCCCCTTTCCAACCAACACCATGGCTAACCCCGAAACCTAGCCATGTTCTTCGAATCTTCAATCGAAGAACGGCCGGAAACCTCAAGTCTTCGATCTGTATTGATAAAATCCATGTTTTCTTTGTTAGTTAGTAGAATTCATGCTTGTTTCTTTTAGTTTGATTCTGATTTCTTCTCTTTTGCTGAATTTTTGTTAATAGTTTAAACAATTCGATAATTAATCGTTAGTTTAATTAGATTTCTCCTTTGTTCTGTTTATATGAAATTGGATTTGAAAATTGTTTAAGACTGATTTCAGTTAGTATTAATTGTTTGTTCAATTTTAGTGTTAATTGAGACAGTGTTTAAGATAGTTTGTTTGGATATAGCTGATTAATTCATTTATTAGTTAACTTCAGTTAGTTCTTAGCTAAGGGTAAATATTTTGGTGTAGTTAACTGGGGTTAGTAATTTTAAGAGGTAATAGGGGTAGTTTGGGCATGGAAAAAGGGTAGTTTCTTTAAGAATAGTAATTTCCAACGTAGGGAAAGGATAGTTTAGGAATTGTAATGTGTATAGGACCTTCTAGAATGGTGCTTTAGTGTGCATTTCAGCATAATAGAGGTCTTTACTTGTTTAGCAAGTCAGAAATAGGGGGTTAAAAAGAAATAAAAAGAAGGACTAACTTGTAAAGAAAGAAATTTGAAATTGTAACCTATTGTTGCCTATACAAGGGCGTGCAAATGCCTTGATTAACAAGTTTTTTAGCCTCCAAAATTCCCCCCAAAATTCTTCTTCCAATTTCAGATTTCTATTTGAATTTTAAACCTTCTAAAAATCCAAAAAACATTAGAAAATCAACAACAAAAACCAAAATATCACTGTTACACTGAAGGATTCAAGTTAATTTCGATTTCTAGTTATTAAAATTCATTCCTCTAGTTTCCTGAAAATTTCAGAAGTTTATTGGCTGGTTTTTTCGAGTGAATTGGGATCAGTTTAAGTCAATTGCAATTTATCTACTAATTGTGATGGTGTAGCATGTTGATTTTGTCTGTTGACACTATTGAGGATTGATCTATTGAGTTTGTTTGGCTTTCAAAAATATTTCTGAGTTGTTGAACTCTTTTGGACTACATTTTAATCCTGCTGTGATCTGCTATGATTATTTTGCTGACTTGCTCTTCTCTTTCATCAAATCTCATTGCCAGGTACACATACGAATCCTTGCTGTAATTTCGAGTTCAAAAAATGGAATAAAGTAGCCGTTTATTGACTTCGAAATCTGTTGCTGGACATCATGCATGAATGTAGCTACATGATCTAGTTGAATGTGTTTAATTACATATAATTGAATGTTGAGTCGTATGTAAATATGGACTTCATCTATCAACTGTTAATTTGGACATGATTTAGCTTGTAGATTAAATGTGTAGCATTAGGAATTATTGTGAGTTTATGTTTCTATGGAGGTTTGAATTCCTAGTTCTGAAAACAGGCTATGAACCATGGATTGTAAAAAATACAAACTGTAAAAATTTTGGAGTTGTGATTTTAGTTTAATTCGTATGTTTGTGTGATTTCATTTTTAGATCTGAAATAGCAGAAACAACAAATGATTTCAATGAGCATTAGTTTAATATCGAATAATTACAGTAGTTTATGTTAAAATTAAGATTTATTTGAGTATTGACAACATGTCCTTGAATAATTTGTATTGTATGCCTCTTTGACAATCAGATCCACATCCATCTAAGTACTTGAAATCTAGATTAGTCTTCCATTAAGGAACAATTAGGAATTGAATTAAGTATTGGAGAATTTTCATAGAAATCAAAAAATATTGCAGCATTTGGGCCTGGCAGCTTCGCGTTAACTAGTAGCTGGGCCCAGAAGCTCATAAACTAAAGGTACAATGTTGGCCTGGCTGACCACAACTAATGAGTATATCAATTACAGGCCCACGAATTTTCATGTCTCCAAATTAAGTTTATTGGGCTAAACCTTTAAAGACCAAATATCCATAAATCAGAAAAAAAATCATTAAAATTGCATTAAAAATGTAGGGAATTAATTCATAAATATAAAATTTGGTTTTGAATTAGGTAGCGGGTTCAAGCTAAAAGGTTTTACCCTTTTGTTTGAATTCGGACATGAATTCGAGGCCCGAATTTATACTCGTGAATTAGTTGACCTTTAGAGACAAACAAAAATAGAAAATTTAGTTACTTTAGTTTGGCCTTTAATAATAAAATGAGACGAGCCTCGCCAAATCAAAAATACATAATTGCGGAGCCTTCATCAATTACTTAATTCAAAAATGCTTAGTATTCGGGACGGGCTGTTTAGCAAATTTCACGGTCTTCCCAAAAGATAACAACACGTTAGTCGCTTTAGGCGCGCTTTAATTAATCTTACCTTCCTAATACGGATGTGCATTTCATGCGACCCAAATCCAAATCCAAAAATGTTGAATAAGAATGTGTCGAGGATCCGGGTGCATTTCATGTGACGTGATCCGAAAATATGTTCTTAAACGACGTTCACTTTCTTAAATAAAAATAATAATTGAAAAAAGCGGTAAATAACTTTAAAATTGCACTGTAGGTTTAACATGTATCAAAATCAAATATTTTAGCCAAAATATAGCAGTTGAGCGACCGTGCTAGAACCACGGAACTCGGGAATGCCTAACACCTTCTCCCGGGTTAACAGAATTCCTTACCCGGATTTCTGGTTCGCGACTGTTAAACAGAGTCAAACCCTTTCCTCGAATCGGGATTCAAACCGGTGACTTGGGACACCATAAATCTCCCAAGTGGCGACTATGAATCTTAAATATAAACAAATCCCGTTTCGATTGTCCTTAAATTGGAAAAACTCCTTTATTATATCCCTTTCCTGGGGTGTAGTAAAAGCTCGAAAAAAGGAGGTGTGACAGCTCTGGCGACTCTGCTGGGGATTACAAACCCAAAACTTTGGTTCAAGATTTAAGAATTCGAGCTTAGAATAATTGTTGTATTTGGCTTTATTTGATTTTCCTACATGTTTCCTGCTTAATGTGCTAAATATTTACCGCTTTGATATTATTTGAACTGTACATAAACTGTGTCGAAACCCTTCTCTTCTCACCTCCGGGGATGTGC